>JASAMX010019061.1:0-49682 GCA_030248175.1 Microlaimidae sp. YZB2_3 | reverse complement strand
CTTTTGTTCTTCGATTCAGTTACGTATTGTTAGGAAAAAGTTACAGTCCGGGAAATGTCATGAAAGGATTTGATTTTTGAAGAAATAAACAGACATATTTATGGTGGACAACCCATTTTCACTAAGGACCTACGAAGTTTGTAACTTATTTTGTAATTACATAATTATTCTCAGTGATTGTGTGGTATTAAGAAAAATATTAAAAAATCTACGATAGTCAACAAAACCAGGAATGCATAAGAGTAGGGAATGTCCGACTGTGTGTTAAACTTTTGTTCAAATTGTAGGTAGATTATTCCACAGTGTTGATTTTTTATCACGTAGAAATAAAAATTTGCGAACGCAAAACTCCTAGATGAAGTTTTTCAACATACTACACTGTCGAAAAATTCAAATTAGTAAAAATATTCGATTTTTTAACATATAAAATCATTTATATGTCCGATGCAACAAAAAACCTAGAATATTTGACAACATTACGTGGAAAAAAACCTCTGCTGAGTATTTTACGTTCACGGATTTTTGCAGTTCGAAGCTTGCAAAATGAAAAATTGTAAACGCAAAATGCATACAAAAATTTTTTTTTACATAATACTGTGGAATAATTCAAATTATTCAAGATATTTGATGTTTTAACATGTAAAATAATTTATACGTTGGATTCAACGAAAGTGGTGAATATTTGACAACGTCACGTGAAAAAAAACATCATCACAGAGCTATACGTGTGCAGTTTTTTTGTTTGCAAAAATTGCGGTTCTCATGTAGAATAATCTACAGTATACGTAGAAAAATTGTCACGTAGATTATTCAACAAATTGTAGATTATTCCACAACGCGTTGTGGATTTTTTTACATGATAAAAAATTTACACCGTGGAATAATCTACCTATAATTTGAACAAAAGTTTAACACACAGTCGGACATTCTCTACTCTTATGCATTCTTGACAAAACCCTCCCATTTAAAGGGAAATTGTTCAGTGTTAATATTCTTTACAGAGTGATAACGTTATAGAATCACTTTTAGCCAATTAGTGCTTATGAAAAAAGGAAATCTTACTTTAGATAATAATTTTTTTTTTAACCTTGAACTTCTTCCTCTTCTGTTTTTCAGGTTTAAAAGTTGCAATAAACCTGAAACTCTCATTTTGCTGCGCATTAATGCATTCTGTAAGATCAATAATTTCTGCAACAAATGTTAAACGTGCATATTTGCAGCTTGTTACGCAATTTCAAAATATAACTTATAATAAAGTAAATTTATTTGAAGTTATACAGACATACGTTGTTCCATTTTTCTTTGTTTCCATTTATGTTTCGACAATTTTTTAATGTAAGATTAAACTTTTATAAAGGGTTGAAAGTGTATTAAAAATAATATGGTCTAAACCTCTATAATATTAACCGAGGAAAACTATTTTTCTTGATTTTAATATAACCAGATATCACTATTTTGTCAAAATACTATTAAATATCGCAGTTTTAACTGTATTTTCATAAGATGTTTAAAAAACGTTGCTTATCTACTTAGCGTATTTAAGTTAAAACTCACTGCGTCGTGAGTTAAATTCTTTTGGTGTTACTTGTGTTAACCAGTGTTTTTTTTTTCTCGAATCCCAAATTTTCACCCAGTAATAAGTTTTGTTTGTAAACCGTGTTCAAAAAAACCATAATAAAAATGTTTATCATTGAGAACTATATAGTTTTTTATCTGAAAATTTAAATTGTTGCATTTTAATGATGTGAAATATGTTGAAATTGCCTAATAGAATATGCTTCGTATTTCCAGCTACATCGATTTGCTCTGTAGTGACATTCCGGTGGCTTTTTAAAAGGGTGCATGGACGCAATTGTTTTTATTGATCATAAATAGACCAAACTTAGCAATAAAATCAGGAAAACAAAATTATTTGAATGAAAAATGGAGTTGATATTTAAAAAAATATGAATATCCAAAACCCAAATTTGCACTTTGTATTGTAGTTTTTATCAATTTAAACAGATCTATATTTCCAATTAAATTTTTAAAAAAATGCTAAAATTCAGCAAAGTTTCAAACCCCGATTCTTTTTTTCACGTTAAAAACTATATACAATGGTACTTAAAAAAACAAATACCAGTGGAATGGAACGTACGTAACAATTGAATCTTTATCTATTAAACTGCCCTTAACTTTTTCTGATTATTTCAGTGAAAAATCACGTCTGAAACGTGAAACTTGCATTGGATTGTGAATGTTCACTTTTTTCTCTCTCAAGATGTCAGTTACATTCTACTTTTAGAAACTCCATCGCAATAGGAAAGGATTAGTTGCTTATTGATTTGGTTTACTGGACGTATATAAGTATTTCAAGTTGTATATAATTTTGTCAAAACTGCTAAGCCATTTTCGTTATGTATAAAACCATGGAAATCAATTTTTTTTAAAAAAAAGTTTATAATAAACGATTTTTGAAACCAGCCAGGATTTTTTTAGTTTTTAATAACTAAAATTTAAACTTGTTTCAAGTTCAAATCAGAAATTATTTTACCATGTTTTATTTGGTAGGTTTTTCAGCTTTCTAATATTTTAAACTATTTTTTGATTATGTAAAAAATTTTTTTAACAAATTGATAAATACAAGTTTGTCACTTTATTAATTCCGAATTTTTATAATTTTGAGCTAAGTTTTGTCTACTTTTTACGATGACTGTCATAAAGTTGGCAGCTTAAATTTGCTAATAAATTATAGGTTGGTTCCATATAAGCGATAAATCGATATCTGGTTTAATAGGTAACAAAATTTTTATTTTAAAGTAGAAACCTTTCATTTTTCATGGGTGGCGCGGAAGCGCCACGGGGCGATTTAGCCCCGTGGCGCCGCGCCAACCATTATTAGAGAACGTGGGTAAATTTTGAAATTCATAACATTTTTCTTCTTCTTCTTCTTCTTCTTCTTCTTATTATTATTTTTATTATTATTATTATTCCAATGAATCACTCTTTTAAAAAGCGATATTCCTCATTCCGTTACTGATTGATCAAAAATAAACATGGGCTCATTAGAAAAAGAAGGAAATATGCAAGTTTTCTTAGAAGCACTTTTTTCATTTAGGTCCTTGTTATTGATTTATTGATCAAAATAAAACATCTGAAACATAGACAAATAAAAACTCCCAACCGCACAATAACAAACAGCCTTTGGCAACAATAAGGATTGTAGATAGCAGCAGTCCATATTCCTCAAATAAACCGCACAAAAAAGCAGACTGGTTTTAATTGGTGAGAAACGGCACCAGTTCCCAGAGCCATCTGCTTCACCGCGCGGAAAACGGCGATAACACAGAGTATTTTTTTTAATTCTTGCATTACTTATGACAAAATTAATTCAAAGTTTTATTTATAAAAATAATAAATAAGTGTTGTGGCGCATTGGCCCATGCCGGTAATCATTGTGCGGGTGCCACACTACAATTTAACCCATGTACTGTGCCAGCTATACTTAGAGAACGTGAGTAAATTTTGTAATTCATGTTTTATTGCATTATTATTATTATTATTATTTTTACTTTAAAAATTATAATTGCAATCATTGGCGCACGGCATCGTGCCCAGAATGTATATATTTAGAGAAATGTAGTAAAACTTTGTTTGGAACGAACTGCACCGCAAAAACTATAATTAACAACGTGGGTTAATTTTGTAATTTAAATTCATTTTTCTCTCATTATTTTTTTATTTTACTCTTGGCAACGGAATGATTATAAACATATGTCATTGTGCAGCTAAAACTATAGTTTATTGTAGGGTATTTTTTTAATTAAATTGAAAAAGCTGTAGACTAGCCTCTATAGTTTATAGCAAAAGGGCGATTTTCTGAAAATTTCAGAATATAAAGATGTAGACTAGTCTGAGATGGCATTACTAACTATACAAATTCTCATTTTGCGACCTGCTCACTAACAAAACTTTACTATATGATAAATGATTTATTTTTTTGTTTATACATTTGATTTAATTATAGTACGTTTTTGCATTTTTTTTAGTTTCCTCACTGAAAATGTCCGTTAAAAATCATAATTATAGCAATCTTTTGCAAGCCGCTATTCGCCACTTTTTCAAATTTATAGTTGTTTCTTACACATACAAATACAACCTTCTAATTGAAAAAGTGGCGATTTCGCGCTTGTCAAAGATAGCTGTGAGTATGATTTTTTCAATGGAAATTTCATCAAACTAAAAAAAATGCAACAGTGCTGTGTGATTAGATCAATGTATAAACAAATCATTATCATATCGTAGAATTTTTTTTTTTAGTGAGCAGCTGGCCAAACCAAATGCAAATTTCCTATAGTCCACATAATGTCCATCTCAGACTAGTCTACATCTTTTCTGTCTAAACATACGCCCGGGGAAAAATCGCCCCTTTTTCCTGCTCTATTCTTAGAGCATTTTTCAAGGCTAGTATTATATTAAGAAAACTTTAGAAACACATCGACCGCTTATTTTTTGATTATCAAGTATATCCGGCAACCAGGAGCCGCATTTGTAAAGCGAGATTAGTTTAAGATTAAGAAAACTAAGTTAATTCGACTGCTTATTGGCCAATCAAAATAGTCAAAAATAACGAAGGCGGAGCTTATGATGTTCTGATAGCCAATAAGCAGTCGAATTAATTTGTTTTTCTTAATCCTCAACTAATCTCGCTTTGTGAATGCGGCTACAGCACGATAATATTAAATAACCGTATTAAAGAACATGGGAGAGGATCAACATTGATCAGTTCTCATTTGCGTATATGATACTTTTTTACTTTAAAAGCTTAAAAAAGTTAGTTTATTTATTGGGTTTTTAGGATTTCGCAAAAAATATACGCCTTTTTAAAATAATTATATTTTTTTAAATATATAGTTTAGAGTTTTTTGTGTACCAAATTTTTTAAAATTATAGTTTAAGGTTTTTTATAAAAAATTTAATCTGGAAATAAAACATGAAATTTCAGCCAAGAAAAAAGTTTAACGCAACGTGAAGTACTATGTTCAGTAAAGTAAAGTAAAGTTAACGTAAAGTAAGTAACGTTAAGTAACGTAATGTACTACATACTGGCAAAGTTTTTGTTCACCTATGTTTTCGATTATGACGATCATAATAAACACGGTTAAGCAAAATAATACTAAAGTTTCCATATACAATCCAAGTTTCGCGAGATGAAGTTTTTTCCATTGTCATATCACTTTTTAAATACAAATAAAAAAATCTATGAGATGTAATAATTATGGTAATTACTAATAAAATAACAGCTGTTTTTATGCTAATTCGCATTAGAAAGTGTTTTTAAAAGTATGATTTTCTTAAAAAAGATTCTAAGACAAAGGTGCTGGTTTATTGATGCACGTTACAAATTCTTTTGTCTTCAATAAAAGTCAGTGATTTCCGATCAATATTAAATTTAAGTTAGCTAACTGCGTTAGCTGCGAAAGAATTTTTTCGTTCTAAAAAAAGTACACTTAAAAATGTAAAGTGTAAAATGTACAAACAAATAGAATAGACGGTTTTCAAAATGTGTAATACTAAAAAACAACTTTACGTTATACTTTAAAATTATGCTCGCACGTTTAAAAAAATGCTCTTAATTGCCTATTGTTTAACCAAATTGAAAAATAATTGCTGTTTTTTTTTTGGTGCCATAATTTATTAATCAAGAAAATTTCAAAGTTTTTACAATGCCAGAATATTTTAAAGTTCCTATTGTCCAAATTTTTTTAATGCCTAAACAGCAGACATTATTTATGTTTCATAAAAAATAGCTATTTTTTAGTTTGCTATTTTTTAAACCAGTTTGCTTGTTTTTTTAAACCTGAAATTATTTGGTGGGAAGAAAGACCGCATGACGGACGTGATCACTAATTAATTATTGATTGTAAATAAGTGACAATTAATTTGTGAATATGTCGTTTGTAGATCAGTCTTTCGAAAGCCGGCGGCAAAATAAACTTGGATAAGTGTAATAACAACAAATTTTATCCTTCATCTGATTATGGCGAATCTTTGGCAACCTTTAATTGTATCAATACAGCAGAAGTGAAAAGAAAAAAACTTAAAACGGGGGGTTATAATTTTATATGATTATATGTAATTTGATCAATAAAAATACTATATTTAATCGTTTAGAAAATTGGAATATTGTTGAGAGCATACAACACACACAAACACTTCAAAAATCAAATATGACTGATTAACGAAAACTTTTTTGCTATTGCAAGAATTTTGAGGAAATATGTGCCAAGTGCAACCATCCGAGTACCTTTATGTGCTTCTTGCAATCTACAGATGAAAAAACGATTTCGCTACGAATTTGAGTGCAATCGTAACTTCACAACAACTTGTCTATGCAATGCAGGGTCTTAGGTTAACCTTTATATTAATAACTTTTATATTATAACTATTATATTTATTTTAAACAATTATAAAAAACTAAAGTTTTCTATTACAAATAAAAATGTTTAATTTTTTAAATTTTAATTATTTTTAATAAATATTCGACTTGATTCTTTTATATTTATTTTATTTCAAGCAAACTATATAGATTCAATTATCAAATACTACAAAAAAATAACATTAATTCAGCATTACTCTATCGAAAAATATTTCTTCTTATTTCACAATAGTCAAAACCCTCCCATTTAAACGGAAATTGTTAATATTCCTTAGAGTTATAACGTATCAGAATCACTTTTAGCCAATTAGTGCTTATGAAAAAAGAAGATCTTTCATCCATTGAAGATTAATTTTTCCCAAGCACTAATTGTTAAAAGTGATTCTATTAGCTCCTCCCACAGCCATTCCCACAGAGCAAAACATATATGACGTAATTACGAATACTATATGACATTTTGAGGGTCCTTAAAAAATACAGGCGTGTTATAATTTCTGCAGCTCATGACGCAAAACAAACGTTCTATTTAAACAACAATCGTAAAATGATAATTCGAAACAACGCAGTTGCCAACACACAATGCACAAAATACAGTTCAACTACTATAATCCTAAAAATAAACCATAATTAAAATAGTACTTAAATCATTATAGATCAATATCTTTAATCTAATTTTAAATTAAGCGTGTAAATTCTATTGCTTTCTGCGGCTTTTACCGCATTCAAAACGCAGCAGTAAAATAAGTGATGAAGTGTTTGTAAAAGATGTTGACAGCAACTGTACGTAAAATAAAGTTTTAAAAATAAAGGAAATGCGCAAAGCAAAAATTTCGTTCTGAAAAGCAGTGACGCGATTACCAATGTATTTAAGAAGCGCTTTATATCTTCAAGTAAAAAATTTATAATTTATTTGTGAACATTGTACCAATTTATCAGGATTACAAATGGTTTCCGTCTTGAGCGTTACTAGTGTTGAAATGGAGACTGGACTGATTTTTTTATGGAAAATAAAACACCAAATCCTAACGCGGATTCAACATCCCGGGGCATTTTCCTCACTCACGCAATAATTTTTACACAACAATTTTACACAATTTTTACGCGCCGTCCAGGGTTTTTACACGACTAAAACCAGTTTTCGGGTGAGATATTCGAGCCCTGAGGGGATAGCGAAATTTACTATAAAAGTGTATTCTTCTCGAATTTCAATCAATCCTCAGTGTTTTATTTTAAAAATCAATCAATAAATCGATAGCCATCATGTCTGGGTACGCAGCGGCCAACACGGCTATCGTTTTCAGTATATGCTCCATGCTGGCTTGCATGGTATTCGTCCCAGTATTGGTTTCCAAAATTAGGTAAGTGCGCATATGCTCCATGCTGGCTTGCATGGTCTTTTTCCGATATTGGTTTCCAAAATTAGGTAAATGCACATTTTCAGTTCTTCTTGTGGTTTATTTTTGGTAAATATTATTTATCGAATATTTTTCAAATAATGCCTTAGCTTATTTAAACTTCCTTTTTCGTTTAAATACTCGCATGAATCGGTATAAATAAAAAGCAACCAACATGAAATGATTTTTTGGTTTTAATTTAAAAAATATAGTAAATTGTGTAGAATTTTATATAATCTTTGCTAGAATAGATAAGGGAGGATGATAGATCTCTTTGGACTTTCGGAGGGTCAAGCTACTCTAAAAATTCAAAAATTTTGAATTTTAGAAGTTTAAAAAAATTTAAATTTTCTTTAATTTTTTTTACCTTGTGCATCCTTTTATTAAATTTTCCTTTAAAAGTGTCTTAACCAAAAATTATACTGTGTATATATATTATACCGGTATACTATGAAATGGTATACCAAGGCCGGTGTACTATTTCATAGTATACCGGTCTTTTAAAACCTGTGTAAACGACTAAAGAGCTCGGATGTTTGGAATCTCCTTACTAAAGGTAAACCCAACGTGGCTGCAACAGTTGTTCATTGGATTAAAAAATTCCCCCCATTAAGTAACCACTCAAATCACGAGAATCTGACGTCACTTTAATAAACAAATATCCGTATTAAATGGAATCTTTATTGGCTGAAAAAGTGACGTCAGATTCTCGTGATTCGAATGGTTACTTTAAAGGGGCAATTTTGAATATAATGAACAACTGTAGCAGCCACGTTGGGTTTAACTTTAGTTTTTGTATTAAAAAAAATTTATATGTGTTTTAATTGATTTTTGCGAATGAAATCATTAAAAAAATATAAATAAAAAAATATTGAAGACATATGCAATTCAAATAAATAAATAAAACATTCAAATTTTGTCTTTATTTTTTAAAATATTTTAGCTACATTAACATAAACCTTCACGAAGAAATGCAAGAGTTCCGCGTCATTAGCAATGACGTGTGGAAAAACATGATGGTAGCTCAAACTGCTGCACCCAAGGAACGAAAGACCCGTCAGATTGGAGTTTGCCGTAAGTTTTGCCCATCGGACTTTTATTTATTTTGATATTTTATATATTTATATTTTTCTTCTTAACTATTTAGTAAAAATTATATTTTTTAAAAAATGCATGTTAACCGTAACTATGAGATGTTCATGACCTATTAATCACTGTTTTTTTTTATTTTGTTAAATAGAGAAAGATACGGAATAAAAAAATTTATAGTGTTTATAGACTTTTATCTACCTTCCTATTATTAAAAAAAGCCAAATATTAACAAAATAATAAATAAACTTCATACCAGGAATAGTTCATCAGCAGTAATACTAATTGAGAACAAAAAATGACCATTATTATGGGTTATTGATTTAAAATCGGCCAGTTTTAATTTCGGTCCTGTCTCTCCACACGGAAAATTATGTGAATAAACTAAATACATCCAGATCACTACACAAAGATGTATCTAGTCGTGGGTATAGGGCATAACCATTACATAACTTTGCGCATAGCCAAAATAACTGCCGATGGCCAAAATTTAGTCACCGTTATGATGATATATTTGTAAGTAGGGTAACTGCTTAAATTCGGCCAGTCTTAATTTCGGCCACCGGCTGTTATTTTTGCCATGCGAAAGGTTATAAAATGAACTAACTGCATATGGCAAGATAGCTGACATTACGATCGATTTAACCATACCCCGTTCATTTCAAAACTTTGCACGACAAGGCAAAAATAACAACCGGTGGCCGAAATTAAGGCCGGCCGAATATAAGTCAGTTACAATATGCTTTTTATTTTATAGTGCGACTCCGCCAATTTTTACCCGTTCGGCCCGTCCAGCCCGGCCGGCGGCGCTGGAGTACCCGCAGAGCCCGGAGCTTTCGAAAATTTGGGAGCTCCGGGGAATTTGGGCGTGGCCAAAATAACGGCCGTTGGCCGAAATTAAGTCAGTTATAATTAAATTCGTTAGATATATTTTGTATTTTAGAGTGCGACTCCGCCAATTTCTGCCCGTCCGGACCTCCGGGCCCTCCCGGAGACGCCGGAGTTCCCGGAGAACCCGGAGCTCCCGGAAAACTCGGAGCCCCTGGTAATGTGGGCGTGGCACCGCCGAGCCAACCCCGGGTCTTCGACAGCCCTTGCCGCCAGTGCCCCAACGGACCCCCGGGACCTCCCGGAATAGACGGACCCCCGGGTAAGTTTTCCGTTTGTAACGTGGAAAGACGATTTTAATTTATAATTAAGTGGGATTCCTAAACTAAGCTTCACCCGCAGAAACAAAAAAATCAATAAAAGTACTATGTTAAAATATGTCCTGAGTTTCAAAAAAAAAATTAGATGCGCGTTTTTGAATTGCGTATCTGAAAATTACAAAAAATCTGTGCGCAATTTTTATAGAAAACTAAAAAATACTTAAAGTACATTTTGTAATTAATCTTTTGTTTCCAAAAGTAGTCATAACCTGTGTAATATTGAGAATATTTTAAAAACTATTAGTTTATTTGTATTTAAACGAAGAACAATGTTAATAGAATATTATTTTTGTTTTCATTGTTATTAGTATTTTGCAATCCCAATTACAAAAAACAAATAACAGCCAATAAAATATCAAATTCTGCTAACACCACTATGTTGTTCGTTTAAATACAAATAAAACTGATAGTTTGCAGTTTCACAAGTTATTACTTCTTTTGAAAGCAAAACATTAATTGCAACATGTATTTTAAGTATTTGTTAATTTTCTATAAAATTTTTTTCCGAATTTTTTTAAAATTCTTAGGAGTATGTTTCAAAAACGCGGACCGAACTTAGTAAAACGCACCTAATTTTTTTTGAGACTCAAGACATACTTTAACATAGTAATTTATTGATTTTTGTATTTTTGCGGGCTGCAGCTTAGTTAAGGGGTATGTTTCTATAAGATTTTGAAGTTTTTTAGGCCCATAACTGTTTTTTAGCTGTTTCTTTATTAATATCATTATTAATTAGTTTAATTAATTAGTTGTATTATAACGAATATATTTTCAGGATCTCCCGGATCTTCCGGCAATCCGGGAAGCCCGGGTGGGGACGGAAACCCAGGACGCCCGGGACCCCAAGGACCCCCCGGCTCCATCGGAGCTCCCGGAAACAACGGAAATCCCGGACCGCCCGGAAATCCCGGAAACGAAGGAACTCGAGGATCCAAGGGACAACCCGGACCCCCCGGACCCGCCGGACCCCGCGGACCGAACGGACCACGAGGTAAGTAAGGCCGTTTCGAAAAAAAAACACAAAAATATAGGCATTTTTAAGAAAAGACCATTGATCTTTAAACATAGCATTTGTACACCCCTTGAACTACCTAAAATTTAAAATTGTTAAGGAACAGATTGTTAAATTCTGAATTTATAATTTCTAAACCTCATAAACGATTTAAACTATAAGAAACGAAAATTTTTGTTTTCTAAAACTACTAAAGTAAAATCCAAAAATCAAGTTTAACTTGGTCGAGATTTATTTTTTTTATTGCTGTTTTTTTTAAACACCCCAAAAACAATAACATAATATAATTAAATTGATTTATCGATTTTTATCTCGCATAAAATAATCACAAACTTACAAGTTTTTACACAGCATTTTTTGTTTTGGATTTTTTGATGATATTGACAAAATTATCTAAATAGTTATATAATAAAAAGTATAGGGAAATCAATAAGTTACAAATGTGTTTTTATTAAATAAACCTTGTTTAAATTCATCGCTTCTTTAAAAAGTTTAAAATGACTTAAAATTAATGTACTTAATAATTTAAGTACATTAATTTTAAATTGTAAATAATTTTTATTTGCTGAGCTGGGAAAGTACATCAATCGCCATTTAACATTAGTGACCAAGATTTTCTCAACCAAAATCAGCGCCTAAAAAGTTGCTTATTATATTTTATCATACTAGTATAAGAATGTAGTATTATTATACTTCATTATACCAGTATAAAACTCTTCAGCCCAAATGAGTTCGTTCGTTGGTTAGCACGCTCTCTTAAACGTCCAGGGTTAGCATTTCGACAACAATAAATAATCAATATTTTAGGCCAACCCGGTCGCAATGGAAATCGCGGCGGCAATGGACAACAAGGCGTCCAAGGACCACCCGGACCCCCTGGACCGGTCGGTCCCAGCGGACAACCCGGACGCTCCGGATTATCCGGACCCCCCGGCGAAGACGCTCAGTACTGCCCTTGCCCTCGCAGGAGCACCTAAACCTACACCAAAAAAGCCTGAACCTAAACCTGAAATCCGATACAATAGAAAAATTTCCTCTAATATCAATAGTCAGTGATATTCGATTGATATTAATAGTGAATGTCGTAGTTAAATAGTTATCGCTCAATGTGCAATCTTTGTTATATTTTCTGCTTTTAATTTTAGTCGGGAAAATTTATAAACACTAACACATTTTAACAAAATCTAAATAAGAGCATAATTGGTTATTATTTTGGTATTAGCCTTTTAAAAACATTTGTTTGAATTACTGAAAAAAATAGCGCGAATTTTTCTAGACGAGTTAAGTAAAACGTTTCCCGCAGAAATTTTTTATTGAATAAACTAAAAATTGAAAACTTGTTTTTTTAGTACCAAAATTATTTGAATTGATATGATATAAAGATGCTGATAGATATATTTTTTTAAAAATTAAATTATTAAATTTTTTGGGTAGAATAAAACGCTTACAGATTAAAAATTAAAGCCTAAAATATGTACATGAACGATTTAATTCTAATTTTAGTTAAAATAAATTTCATTCAAATAACTGCAAAGTAAACATGTGCAATATAAACATGATACAGCAATAATTTATAAACATTTCGTTAAATCTTATATTAGGGATTGTTATAATTTTCTAATGTTAAGATAAAGGCCTAATATCGGTCAAGCCTTAATTTTGATTGTTGGTTGTAATTTAAATCTCACACAAGTGAGATTTTGCGTTCGCAATTGTTGACTTCCCTTAACTTTTTGGTTGCAAAACCACACAAGAAAATGCTAAACGTAATATTTATCCTGCTGAACGTCCAATCAGCTGCGCTCAACCATGCTGTATGCAAACTAAACGATATCTTACGTAAATTATTTATTATTTGAGCAAAAGGTATTTAAGCATTTCGGTTACTTAAAGGTACGGTACAGAGTCAAACTTTTTGTCTTTGATTTTGATGATTTTTTTGTGAAAACATTAGTTTCCGCAATAGGCCACAAAAGTTTTTTCATCAAAATATCTCCAGTGGTTTAGGAGATATGACCCTCCGAAATGGCGTTTTTTCGATAATTCTATACTTGAAAAATTGCTCAATGGGTATTAAAATTTAAATTACAAAATATATACTCAAAGAAAGCGGCTACTTTTTACTTTAATTTGATAACTTGCTCGTTAAAATTAGTGCGGTATTTCTCGAGATATTGCGTTTCCCGTACAAAAAACCCACGATTTTTTCGCTAAAAATATGAAGTGTAGGCAAAAATGTTGGGCACACTTAATCAAATCACTGCCGCCTTTGGTTTGTTAACAAAAAATAGAGGGTTTTCTGTACGGGAAACGTAATATCTCGACAAATAATGCACCAATCTTAACAATCAATATAAAAATAAAGCAGAAAGTAGCTACTTTCTTTCAGTAAAACTTTTATAATTTAAAATTTTATACTCATTAAGAAATTTTTTAAGTACAGAATTTCGAAAAAACGCGATTTTTGGGGGGTCATATCTTTTGAACCCATAAAGATATTTTAGCGAAAAAATTTTTGTGGTCTTTTTAGGGGCAGGAGTAACGTTTTCACAAAAAATATCAAACTCGAAGAAAAAAGTTTGACTCGGTACCACACCTTTAAGATTTTGGATATCTTAATACATAAAATTCACTACTTTTGTTTTTTTTTTGAGTGTATTGTATACAGTGAAAGCAACAGCCATTGACCAAAATAAAACCTTTTCGAAATTAAATCAATTATTCTATGTATGTGTAAAAAATTTTCACATTAGTTTATGAGTGTAAAAAGATTAGATTCGTGTGAAATTTGTTGTGCGTAGTAAAAATCAGCTGTAGTGCCTCAGAACAAAAATAATTATTTACTTTTATTATTTATTTCACCTCAGAATTTTTTTAGCTTTAAAATGTCATATAGTATTCGTGATCAGTCATATATGTTTTGCCCCGTGATATAGGTTGTCGGAGGAGCAGCGGCAAAACAGGGCTTTAAAATGAAGGTGGGAATATGACTAAAAGAATGCCGCGCGGGCGGGTTATTAGAAAGCCGCGGCGCGTTATTAGACATAAATGGGGGCGTCCCTTTACGCGCGCGGTGTCCTTTGATGCGCAGGGGATTCCTTCCGTTTAGAACACTGGATTTTGACCAAGGTGTTATTTAATAGTTTTAACAGGGTTGATTTTTCCACAGCGAAATTCACATAGGAATAAAGTAATTTTTTTTTGCAATTTTTCCATTTTTTAACGTAAATTGTTTACCAGTAAAAAAAGCGATATATTTAGCTGCGCTGCAGAAGATTGTAAAATCATATTACCTGTTTTACCAGAATGAAAAAAATAACCGAAAATTATTGATATTTGTTACAAAATAATATAATAAAAGATTTTTGCTTAAAATTTTTACCAACATTTTCACAAGTCAATACGTATTTACAAAAATTCATAATCATAGCTTAATTTTATTTACAATTTCAACCGGAAATATAAATTTTAACAAAAAATTTAAGATTAAATTTATGTTTGATTTTTAGTTCTACAATACTCAATTTTAGTTAAAAGTTTGAAATAAATGATAGATAATAAATAAAGATATTAAAGATAAAAATAAAAAAAATATTAATTTTCTTCTAGTTCCAAATATAAAGAAAATGGAAAGACATTTCAAGTAACACATACCAAGGTATAGTGTATATAAACATAATGCTTGCTACCAACTTAATGAACGGTTTTAATGTAATAAATTTAGTTTCAAGTATGCTTAAGGTTAAATATGTTGTGTTGCATTATGGCGTTTGTTTAAAAATTCGAGGATTATATAATTTGTATCAAAATGATTTGCACTGGTGACAGAATTAAAAACAAACTAAGCCGTAATCTATTTTATATTTTGGTATTAAGGGCATAATCCTTATCCTCATCAATCTTCAAAACCATTATATTTCGTTTATCTTATCAATACTGCGGGTGGTTTTTTATTAATTTTTTAAATATATATATATATATATATATATATATATATATATATATATATATATATAAACAAACAATATAAGCACCCCCTGTGCTTAAATTTGAAACGTTTACTATACGACTCATTCATTTTTTAATAACATGTCAAAAATTGGTGATTTTTTAAGCGTCTTCAAAAATTAAAATTTGGTTTGACCCTCTTTGCTCCGGATTTTTGTCCAGTTTTTTGTGCTAATATCATAAATAATTAAAGAATAATGATACATATTATTTTGTTAACATTTTATGTTAGCTTAATTTTTTAAAAACTTATTAAAATAATAAAAACAATTAACGGGAGTTCCTTAACATGATATTGGAGGGTGAATATATTTAACAGTTGAATTATATAAAACACTGTGGTGTTTGAATTTAAATAACATTTTATTAATTTAACCAACGATATAGTTATTATAGGAAGAAAGGGATGAGAAATTTAATTAAGAAATAGATTTTGAACACTTTGAATTGGTTAGAATAAAATAAAAAAGTTAAATAGACATATATTAATTGTTAATACAAGGATTTTATTAAAAATTTTTATACAATATTTAACAAAATATTCACATCAGGATTTTAAGGACCCTCAAAATGTCATATAATATTCGTGATCACGTTATATACGTTTTGCTCTGTGGGAATAATTGTGGGAGGAGCTGTTTGAATCACTTTTAGCCAATTAGCACTTGGGAAAAATTGAATCTCCAATGGATAAAAGATCTTCATTTTTTCTCAAGCCCTAATTGGCTAAAAATAATTCTATAAAGTCATAACTTTGTAAAGGTCTTTAACATTGAAAAGTTTTTTTTTAAATGGTAGGGTTTTGACTATCGTGTTTGTTTAAAGTTTAAAGTAAAGGTTTTGGCGCAGTGGCAGAACGCACGTCTTGCATACTGGGGCGGGTCCACTAAACGCGTGCTGACTACGTGCTATCTTAGCACGTTGTTTAAAACTCTTGTAAATGTTTTAATTTCTGGTCTTTTCTCGAAAAATCTATCAGAACTTTTTGTTTGCATAGCACAAATTGATATTTTATTAAATTTATACATATTTGTTGTATATACAAACTATTAAAGCAATAACCCCTAGTTACGGGTTAGCAAAACTCCTAACTACGGTTTAAGGCTTTATTAAATTTTATTTCAAACAAATATGCATAAAACTATTTAATAATAAGTTATCTATTAAAAAAAGAGTCCCATAAATTTTTAAAAAAAAACCAGAAATTAAAACATTAAAAGAGTTAAACAACGCAGACCCTAGAGCAGCGTTAACCGCCCGGAAGGTCCTTGGATCGAGTCGCGCCTGAGATACGCTACATTGAGATAATGTTATTATTTATTATTATTGTTGTATTTAGTATTTGGTTGTACAGTTAGTGCTGGTTAATATCGGCCTTGCGTATTCAGCTTTATGCGAAATAAATAAACTTTAGTTATATAAAAAGATTTAAAAAAACATTTCGATAATAGCTTGAAATATAAAAATGAAAATAGTAAGAGGTGTTAAATATTAGATTATGATAAATATGTAGTTATTTAAAGTATAAATAGTTATTATATTTTGATGTCTATATTTAATATTATTACTATGTAGTTTTAAAAAGTGTTTAGCATGTAAATTAGATGTATACATTTACTGAGTGTTATTTGAATTTGCTTTAATGTTTTTTATAGTTAAATAATTTTTTTTCTATGTACTGTTCTAAAATACTGTGTTTTATAAGACAAGATATATAAATAAAATTTTTTTACTTTACAAGACCAAGAAAGTACATATAGTAGCTAGGATTTAGAAAAAAAATTTAAAAGGTTCGAAATTTTAAACGTAGCTAAAAAACTTTTGTACTTACCGCGGTACGGGGTCTTTAGAGCCACCAGCAGGAAACTTGGAGCCTTCGGAATTTTTTCGGAACTTGAAGCCACGAGCCATGGGAACTTGGTGGCTTTAAGAAAAAAATGGTTTGCGCTTTGATTTGGTCTTCGCTAGGCTTTGGAATAGGTTTTAGCCATTTTCTAAGTTCCCAACTTACGGCTTCAAGTTTCCTATTTTTGGCTCTAAATTCCAGCTCAAAGTTCCCTTGGCTCTATCGACTCTAAATTCTTAACAAAGAAATTTATCCGCCGTTATTAAATTAAATACCTATAGAAATTAGAAATATTAAATTAAATTAAATACCCATAGAAATTATTAATAATAATTTCTATGGGTATCAATGAAAAACTTAATTTTAGCTGTAATTAAAATTCTCCAGTGAATTATAAATTTAATTTGCGTTTTTTTTATTTCTCGTAAATTTTGATAAAATCGTAATTAAATAAAATTTTTTAAAATTAGTAGATTCAGTTTTAGATTCGAGCTTAAGTTTGAATCATAATTGACTCACGTAGCAACCATGCTAAACATTTCCAGCGGGAAAACGTTTTGTGTGTGTCTAAACCATTGTTCCGTTCATGAATTGAAATTTTTAAATAAACAGGCTTTTATGTACAAGGTGAACGCATATAATTAACATAAGATTTTTTATTTACGTTATCTGAAGCTGAAAAATTGCTGTACAACAATGAACTACGGTTTGCTGACCAGTTTAAGGTATTTTTGAATTAAAAAAAAACAACCGTGTTTTGTTTAATTGCAGGAGTAATTTTTATATAATACTTATCTGTTAAATATTTTCGTGACTCGTAAACAAATAAAAATTTCAGAAAGCTAGGCTGTAATATATAAAATCTCCTAATAATTTAAAATTTTTTATTACAGAAACAAAAAATATAATAATAATTTTAATTAATAATTACATTTAAAGTAAAATTACTTTTTTAAATTGAAATTGTTTGAAATTTGCAAACATTAAAAATTAGCCAATACAGATGAATAGTTTAGACAACTATTTGATGCTTGGCTATAATTAAATAACTTATGCATATTTGGCTTCGTAAAATAAATGGGTTATTATAAAAATTAAACTCAACTTTAACTGCTGGTAACTTTATATTAATTAAGTTTTATTTTTATCGATAATTTTTATTGTATTTTCTTGTAGAAGTATATTAATGTAATTAAACAATAAAAGGCCTAAGCTGACATTTTTTTTCGGAAAGACCACAATTTTTGAAAATCAAATAGATAAATCAAATCTAACCGATCTCGATGATTTGCGATATTGAATGATTTATTTAACTATAAAACAGTTTTAAATTTTCAATAAAAGCAAAAATTGACTAATTTTTGAAAAAAATTGTGAAAAGGGGAAGTAAAAAAACGTTCGAGTTCCAAAAAATTGTAATTGGTCCACTCATGTCCTCATACAAACTTCATATGCCAGATACTTTTCAACCATAACAAAAAGTGGTATTTAAATTAAGAGCTTAAAATATTTTGAAAAAACTTAAATGGAGCGAGGGGAAAGATTTTGGTTTAATAAATTTCTAGTATAAATTTAAATTGCTGAAAAGTTTGTGTTTTATAATTCATACAAAATTTTTAGTGATTTCTTCGAAAAACAATATTTTTTTATTTAAAATAAATTATTTTTGTTTTATTGTTTATGTTTTGATTTTTCCGATTAAAATCAATATATATTTTATTGTGTTTGCCTTTGCATTATTTTAAGTATTTTTACGTATTTTTTTTTGTTAAATATTATTGGATTTTAGTTTTACGAATATTATGCGCCATATTTTTCAACAATAAATGCCACGGAAATTCACACTTTTTTTGTAAAAAAAGCAAAGTTTCTTGGTTTAAAATTTTGTTTTTGCTAAATTTCAAACTAATCCAGCCAAAAAATGTTATTTCACACGTCAAACGAGTTTTCAAAATTTAAATTGTTTACTGTTTAAGATATAAATTGAGTAGAAATCCTTTTTATTCAAAAGAGTAAAATAAAGTTCTAATTTTTTCGTTTTTTTCGTTTTTAAATTTTTGAATTATGCACAACTTGCGGTCGTTTCCCACACCATAACTTACATGCTAAATAAAACACAGTTAAAATCAAAAAATGTATTTTTTATAATTAGTTCAATTTAGCAAAAAGTCATCTTTTGCTTGTCTAAGTGAATTCTCCATGTGTCGCAAACCCATTCTTATAACTAATACTACCAGAAAACAACAAGTCAAGAAACTAAAGTTTTCTTATTAACCCCTCCAAAAATTATATTTGCATGATTTAAACAATGCAAAATTTCTGATTGTACTTCGAAATTGCAAATTTTAAATAATTGAAATATACCCGAGGAGTTTGTTTTTTAATTATTATTTAGAATGGCTAAAATATCTTATATTTTTTTTAAACTTTTAAAAAAGTACTTGGGTATCTGATTTAATTTCGAAAAGACCTTAATTTCGGCCATCAATTTAGGGTGTTAAAAAATTGGCTTATTTTTAAAGCACAAAAGCACTAGCACAAAAGTAACTGGATGAATGTTGAAAAACTGTTTTTGCTAAAGTTTTATATTTGTCTTATTCTCATTATCAACATTTTCATACAAAAACTGAATTTTTTGTGATTTTCTTAATTTTTTCTTTGTGTTTAAACTGCATCAAATTTAGAACGAATCACTATATAACCTTAAAATTACTTTTATTTAAGGCTCAAAATTGTTAATTTTCATGTTTTGATTTTTTCTTCAAAATCACTTTGCAATGCGTTTAACTAAATGCGCATTTTAAGATTCCGTTAATTTCGGCTACCTTAAAATTTAGGTAAAAGAACCCGTCGTTTTTTGCCATTTTCAAATATCATCGTACTACCGTATATTTAAAGAATTTTTTTTGCTCGTTTGAATTTTTTTGACGTTTTTTTTATCCCAAAAAAAAATTCAACAAAAAATACATGTTATTAAAACTTGTTTTTTCAAGTTTTTGACATAACTATTTAAAATCTTGCTAATAACTATTAAAGTTTAACGGAAACGGGAAAAATTTAAGTTATATATACTAAGAACAATACCAAAGGATAAATTTGCAACTTCTAAAAATTTTTATTGTTCCTTTTGGCAATAGTTATAGCAATTTTTTTCTAGGTGGCCGAAGTTAATGGCTCACGCCTTAATTTCGGCCACTACAAAAAAACTTTAAACCTCCACTGATCTCTAAGTGTAACAGAAATTTTAAAATTTTGCACTGGAATAACAAAAATAGCTATCGTTTGATTTTTAGACCAAATCTTGGGTCGATTGGAAAAACCAGAAAAAAACTTATTCAAAAAAATAAAAAAAGGTGGCCGAAATTAAGTCAGTTACCCTACATATGTTTAATGTTTTGAAAAAAATGTGCTACCACTTGAAATTGAGCTTACTTACATAAAATATTATTCAAATATTTTTAATGTTTTTCGTAAAAATCTTTAAATTAAAAAATAACAAAAATTATTACCAGGGCAAAATACTGTCAGGATAAAGAACCCTCATAATGTCATATTATATTCGTGATCACGCCATATATGTTTTGCTCTGTGGGAATGGTTGTGGAAGGAACTAAAAATGGGAGATCTTTACCTTAATTGGAGACCAATCTTTTTCCCAAGCGCTAATTGGTTAAAAATGATTCTATAACGTCATAACTCTGTAAAGATCTTTAACACTAAACAATTTCCGTTTAAATCGGAAGGTTTTGACATCGTGATTTCCACAAAAACACAAATAACACATGGATGTTATATTTTAATGTAACATATTTTTTTAATGAATATAATCGTAGTATATGAAAAGAAACTTTGGTTTCTTGCAATTCCCTGATGACCTTAAGATATAGGCCCGTTTTAATTGTTAAATTTAAAATCTCTATTTTGCGTAGTTAGTTAATATTTTTTGTTTAAAAATGCACGATTTGTGATTATAAAAAATAGAAAAGGTTCCATTATTTTGCCCTAAAACAAACGAAAAAAACTTTTAATTTCTTTATTTATTGTTTTCTGGTAGTATTAGTTATAAGAACGGAGTTCCAAAACATGGGAGAATCACTGAGCAAAAACACGTTTTTCGCTAAATTGAACCACCTCTGATTATAAAAATTTGAACTAATTTATAGTAGGTTCTACATCAAATTAGTTTGAATAGACTTAGACCTACTTTAGTCAGTGAAAGCTTTTTTATTTTGTATACGTTTTTACTAATTTAATATAATTGGGACAAAGAAATATTTTTAATCTAATATGCATGAAAATAGTTATGGATTTTTTAACTAGGGCCAGCAAACAAAGGTCAAGAAACAAACTAAGCGTCTACTAATAGCTTCTTTCAACCGAGTAAACAAATTACAAGCTATAAATAGACCATACTATTATACCGGTTTCTAAGTTATTTGGCAAACGCTAAATGAATTTGAATTCTTATTTTGTATTTGTTTAAATTGATAAAAAATAATATAATGCCATTTTTAATAAAATTAAATGAAGAAGTGTCATAAAATTTTAACTTTATATGTAATAAATATATAAATGTTATTTTTTCATCATCATGATTTTTATTCTAGTAAAAAAATTACATGAAATTCTACACAATGCATTGCATTAACAAGGCGAACCAATCACGTTCGCCAGGTCACGATCTCATGGTTTACTAGAAACTGGTCCTTAGGCTTATGATATATAAGCTCTAAAAAGAACCATTCTTAATACTATTTTTAAAATTTTTTAGTGAAGAAGCGGTTATTTGATTTTCTGAGAGAGAATTCCAATGTGAGACAACTTTCGGATTAATAAATATGAATTACGTTTTTAGTGCGATTTTATAAATGTATAAAAATAATTTTAAAATGTTACAATTTATTAATTTCAAAAATATTTTACATAACAAGTGATTCCATGTTACTAATTGCTTTTGTAGCTTACGCGTAATTAATCTTTTTTGTAGTTTATCTGTCAGAGGTACACCTAAAATAGTTACAAATAGTAGGTTTTTATTAACTTTTTCATAAAATGACGAATTTTGTCAGATAAATTTCGTTCACATAACAACTCAAAAGTCCATTTAGATTTTCTTTCATATTTTGACTTCCCACCTTCCCTTCCATGTTTTTGACTAAGTATTAATCATGATTTTTTGACTGATCATTTGAATAATTTTTTAGAGACTATATTTCGAAAAATTGTTCTTAAAAGCTTCTTAATTTTTGTTACAAGCAAAATCATGTGATTTATATCAGTTTATATATTAGATTATATTTATATACTAGATAATCTGATATAAACTGATATAGATATGGAGTTCATAACTCAAAAATGAAACTAAACTCCATTCTAGTTAACTTCAATTAGAGTTTTGTGGGAATTAACAGCGGGTAGGCATTTAACAAAAAATATTTTGGGTAGGTACTTAGTTTATTCTTGCTCAATTACTTCCTGTACTTTCAAAGTGGCCTACGTAATTGATAATTTTTTAGACTTATTGTTAAAGTCGGGTGACTCATTGTACGAGAGGTGATAAAATAAGAATGGGTACAAAATTTTGAATTTCAGATGTTTATTCACAAAAATTTTTGGCCAATAAACCAAAATATTAATTAATTACATTTTTAGCCAAAATATTAATTAATTACAATTAAAGAAAAATCAAAACGAAATTATATTTTAAAAAAAATGTATTTAGTTCTGTAGTGAAAAATGAGCGTCTCTACTATAAGTAGGAATGCTAACAGCAATGGGAGCGAAATTGGACAGAAATTTTCTGATGTTGGCAGAAAACCGCCACTTCGAATTTGCCAATACATGGTGAAGCGGGTAAATTGTGCTTTTGGTAAGATTTAAAAAAAATGATGCTGTGTCTTCTTTAAATTGCTCCAAAACAAGTAGCATAGTAAACCCAATAAAAGGTAAAAACAATGGTTTTGGGTTTGGCTTAGGGTTAGGTTTTAGTGATTTCACATTTTTTGCTACAAGTTCCTCATTTTGATTGAGTGGAATTAGGTCTCCGCTATTTACATAGACTGCCAAGGAACAGCAGGGTGCTAATTAGAGTGGACTTAGGTCCCCGAAAAAAAGCAATTTCAGTTTTATTTACGTTATAAGCCATTTATAAAGTGAAAAACATTATGCGGTGGATTTGTTTATTTTTTGTATAAAATGTGTTATATATACACACATACGCAAAACAATGGGCGTTAACAAAATATTATAATAGTCATAATATTATTATTATATCTGTAAATATGCAAATAATATTTATAAGTATATGTTTTCAAGACCGATATTAAATTTTGCTATCAATATTAAACCATTAGCTGTATTTTGTTTTTACAAACCGCTAGTGATCTTGTTATGCCCTTTGTGTTAACTGTGGTATATGCGTAATCGTTTAATTACCCTCAGGTTTTACAGTCCGAGGTGACTCCTGCTTTATAATATTTTAAGCTAAAACTCACAGTCTTAAAATTTCATCGAGAAACAAAATCACACAGGAAATCTTTTTATATTTTTAATTAATTTTTTTATATTTACTCTAATAATTAATAATTTACTCATGATTGATATATATATATTTACAAAAAATACTAGGCATTCTTCAAGGACTAATCATTAAATTAAGCTGGTAGTTTTTATCCTGATAAATTTCATATAAAATCATATCATAATAAAACCCATAAAAACTCTTAATTATGGACTATAAACCTTGGTTTGATAAATATTGATTTAATAACGCTGCTTGCAGTCAATATTTAATAACACAATATTCATAATTTATAAACGTAAAAACATTTATGAATTATCGCAAAGGGCGGGGACCTAAAGCCCGGTTCACACTGAGGTGGCAATGCCACCGGTGGGAACGCCACCGCCACCGCTGAAGATTTCGTTTCGGATGGATGCCATTTCGTTCGCGTGTAGAGCTAAGAAAATGTCGGTAACTTTTTTAATTTTTACTCTTTTTTTACTTTTTACTCTTTTTCTTTATTTCCTAGCTGAATTCTCTGGTTAAATTTGTCCATGTATGTTTTTTCTCGCTTGTAATAAAGTTTCGGACGGTTCCGAACTTGATCAAAAGTTCATCCGAATCAGTGGCCATTTTTTTAAAAAGTTTTATTTCTAAAAGGTGGTCGAAGAAACATTAACCAACTTAAAAGTCTTTTTTTAATTAATATAGGTAAACGATTTTGTTTTTAGATTTTTTTAATAACCCTGTTTGTAGATTGCTTACTCTTTTAACCTAAAGCCGCGTAATAAATTATATTAGAAACTGTGCAGCAGAAAAATTTGCAAATCTTTTATTAATGCATAAAAAATTGCAAATTTGTATTCAAGCACTTTTCCATGCTATCTATGTACGCGCGTTTAAAATGCGTAAAAACTACTTAAATTTTTTTTCATAAAATATCATTTGTTTTTGTCTGTTTTGCTAAACACGGTTTTACTATATAATTTTTTCATCTATGCAATTTACGCGTTTTTCTATTTACACAGCAATATTGTTTGCCGGTTTTGCTTACAATGAAAGCGTTTATGTAAAAACCGTAATATTTTCATTGATTTTTTTAACAATGCGCGCGTTCCCATGCGTTTTTTTTTCTTGAGAGTGCCGTCACCGATGACGGAGTTGTGGATCGAACACAACAGCGGTGGCAATGCCACCTCGGTGTGAACACGTCATATGTTTAACGTTGGACACAACAGCGGTGGCAATGCCACCGGTTGCATTGCAACTTCAGTGTGAACCAGGCTTAACTCCACTGGTAATTAACGGGGACCTAACTCCACGATACTCTCATTTTCGGCTTTGAGTTTTAGGTTTAAGTGCCCTCAAGGGCCGGTCCACTAACGGCATGTTAACTACCGGCTAATTTAGCCGGTTAGTAAAAACTGTTTTTATTGCATGAATTTTGCTTTCTTTTCTCCAGGTAAAATTTAATAATTTTTTGTTTTTAATTTAAAAAAAACATGATATTTTAATAATATGATGCATATTTAGTTTAAATACAAGCTAATAATAGTTATAATCGAACACTAAAGCCGTTTTTTAATTAAATCATTTTATTTTCTAATTTCAACGTTGAAAAATCGTTTATTTTAAACACAACAAAATCATAATAAAGCTAACAAATTTTATAATAAAACTACTAGCCTTGAAAAATGCTCTAAGAATAGAGCAGGAAAAAGGGGCGATTTTTCCCCGGGCGTATGTTTAGACAGAAAAGATGTGGACTAGTCTGAGATGGAGATTATGTGGACTATAGAAAGTGTGCATTTGGTTTGGCCAGCTGTTCACTAAATAAAAATTTCTACCATATGATAATGATTTGTTTATACATTGATCTAATCACACAGCACTGTTGCATTTTTTTTTAGTTTGATAAAATGTCAATTGAAAAAATCATACTCACAGCAATCTTTGACAAGCGCGAAATCGCCACTTTTTCAAATTTATAGTTGTTTCTTACACATACAAATATAATCTTCAAATTGAAAAAGTGGCGATTTCGCGCTTGTCAAAGATTGCTGTGAGTATGATTTTTTCAATTGACATTTCATCAAACTAAAAAAATGCAACAGTGCTGTGTGATTAGATCAATGTATAAACAAATCATTATCATATGGTAGAAATTTTTATTTAGTGAGCAGCTGGCCAAACCAAATGCACACTTTCTATAGTCCACATAATCTCCATCTCAGACTAGTCCACATCTTTTCTGTCTAAACATACGCCCGGGGAAAAATCGCCCTTTTTTCCTGCTCTATTCTTAGAGCATTTTTCAAAGCTAGTCTACCACTTTTTTTGAATTAAATTAAATTAAAAAATAGCCTAATAAACTATAGTTTTAAGTGCGCAATGACATATGTTTATAATCATTCCGGTGCCGAGATATATTTTTTTAAATAAAAAATAATAATAAGAAGAAGATAAATTTAAATTACAAAATTTACCCACGTTGTTTAATTATAGTTAGTGCGGTGCAGTTGCGCTCCAGGCAAAGTTTATCTACGTTCTCTAAATATAGTTGGCGCGATGCCGTGTGCCAATGATTGCAATTATAGTTTTTAAAGTAAAAATAATAATAATAATAATAAGAAGATGATGAACATGAATTACAAAATTTACTCACGTTCTCTAAGTATAGTTGGCGCGGTGCCGTGGGTTAAATTGCAGTGTGGCACCCCGCACCACCGATAATTACCGGCGCGTGGCGCTCCCGCGCCACCGACGCTTATAATTATTTTTTAATAAATAAAACTTTGAATTAATTTTGTCATCTGTAATGCAAGAATTAAAAAAAGTACTTTGTTGTTTTCGCCACCCATGAATAGAAAAACCTTAAAAAAACCTTTGTCATAATCGGCTAACTTAGCCGGTAGTTAACACGCGGTTAGTAGACTGACCCCAGATTTGATCTTATAAGACTTTATAATGAGAAATTTCCAATTATAAAAAAATTTTAAATAAATATTTTCATTTTATTTTAATTTTTCTGTTAGTTTTTTTATGTTGAATGAATCGGTTTTTGTTTTTAAATATAGCGGAAAACGAATAAAAAGTTAGATAAACATTTAATTTAATGTAACTGTTAAATTAGTCCCACAATTCAAAATTTAAGGTTTGCATACGTTGAGATGTTATTATTTAACTAGTATGAAAACAAAAACAAACAATTTTTGAATATTAGCAAAGTCCATTTACTTAGAAAGTGTACCACAACGCTTCTTCAATTTCGCGTAACTTATTAATTTTTTTGGCAATCTGTATTCTTATACCATTCTTTATGGAAAGGACATTTATAAACTATTTACTGGTATTTTTTGTTGATAAATAAATGAATTTTTAAATCTAAATAAGTGTGTAATACTCTTAGTGTTGACGTTTTTTGTCCAGTCCTCGTTTTTACTTGTGACAGTGGGGCTGTATTTCTTGGGTTCCAATATATTCCCGGCCGACTTTACAGACGTCCCGTTGGAACTTCAGAATGAACCTAGTTACAGATACGCCTCAGCATGGAATCTCCGAAACAGAGTAATATTTTTCTATCAATTAGCTAATAGTAATATATTATTTATTATTTATTATATATATCATATAGGTATTATAAAGGTATCATAGATATTGGGAGGTAATTTAATGTTTTTTTTCTTTACCAGCTCACTTGCCATTTTGAATGTACTCTAAAATTTATTTCGACATCAGTTTTTTAAATTATGATTAAAACTATAGAAAATATGTACTTGCACATGCACATAAACGTGTACGTACATAAATTATATGCTTGAATTTAATTAAAATAATTGTAAATTTATCTCGTAAAATTTTGCTTAATTTCAGGACCCCCATGAGAAAATGTACAAGCCTGAATTTATTGAGCGAAAAATGAACAGAAAGCAAGCAGCGGATATTATTGAAATGTATTACGAGGACCCGAGTTCTAAAAACATTTTAACAGCCGAAAATTTGAAGGTTTATAATATTAGTTTTCGAGCTCTTTTTAAACTAAATTCTATCTTTTGCTAAAAGTTTAAAATTGTTATTGTGCTACAATTTAAAACGAAAAACTTCAGTAATTTCAATTTCTTATTTAAATATAATGATTAGCATTGATACTTAAAAATGCCTACCGATCTGAAACTTTATAGTCTAGCCTACAAGTTGAGACTAACAAATTGCACCTGAGACATAACTGAAGTACAGAATACCGAGAAAACTTTTTAAATTTTTCCTTTGCTTATTTTGAAAAGAAATATATTCTGAACCCATAGGTATTTCAGCGAAATAAAAACTGCAATGTTAAAAGATACGATTTTTAGATTATCGGTTCTTTGCTATGTTGCCGGTATCGCATTTTTACAAGGAAAAAACTTAACTTTTTCTTTCTGTTGCTTAGACCAAAAACGTAAAAGAGTTAAATGTATGGAAATGCTTATTTTTAAACAAGAAACAGCGTCTTTTAACATATAATTTCGTGTACTGTGTCAGGAATAAAGATTTAAGTTTTTTTTAAAAAAGAAATATTTTGTGGACGTGAAACTAAAGGGAAAAAAGTTTAAAGCAAACAAAAAAATTTTTAGGACTACGTATTTTTTCAGAACATCGCGGTGTTTGAAGCCGAGCTGGAAAGCCTACCCTACTTCGATTATTACTGCGTTCTGAACGAGGAGAATAATTGCGCATCTATTCAGTCACTTCTTACGCTTTTGGAACCCGCGAAAATCGTACCATCGAAAGAAAAATGTCGGGACAGAGCGAATTCACGAACTAGCGCGGACGCTAATTCGAAAAATCCCGATAACTGCACAAAAACGGAAGAGTTTTCGTATTCACAGAAAATTTTGAATCAAATTCTGGAAAATATGGCGAAGGATCGCGGGAAAAGAAAATTTTTGGAGGACATTTTGGAAAAAAATGCGGATTTGGATCAATTTCCTATTCAGTCACCGAGTTTGCGAAGTAAAAAAATCAAATATTTTCATGATTTTTTTAAAAAATATATAGGAAAATGCTGGTTTTATTTTAAAACTAGAAAAAAAATCTGAAGTGCAAAAATTGTAGCCTTCAATTGAGAAATTTGTATCTCCGATACATTTTTTAGTGGCAATAATAGCTCATGCAATACTGGTTAGGATTTAGATTTACTCAAAAATTAACTGCACCAAATTACTTAAACCGCTCCCGTAATCGCTTTTTCCCCTGTTACCACAGTAAAACCTTCGTCATACGGTGGTGCTATCTTTCCTTGACCATTGTGGTTTGTAAATATCCCCGCAGTTAAGTCCACGTATCATATAGGTCATACCTAGGTAAGTCTGAAAAGAATAGCTAATGCAGCGCACGCAGCGCAGAAGCGCACATGTTCTTCTGCGCGCCAGGCTCAAGGTGCCAACGAAACACTGAGCGAAAAAATAAAAAATTGTTAAAACTATGTTTAAGCTTGAAGTGTTTTCTGTTATTAAAATAGAAAAAAAACAGGTGAGGGAAAGGGGGAACCCTTATGTATGCAATGATAACAAAAAATACAAATTTACTTAACACGCATAAATTAAAATTTTTTACCGTAATTTCTGATGTAACCTGTAAAGACACTAAAATAAATAACAAATTAAGTTACAATTAAGTAACAATAAACATTATCACGCTGGTCAAAATCCATTGTTCTAAACAGAAGAAATCTCACGCGCATAAAAAGATAACGGCGTGCATAAAGGGACGCCCCCATTTATGTCTAATAACGCACCGGCGCTTTTCTAGTAACTCGCCCACGCAGACTCACACCTGCACCTGCATTTTAAAGCCCTTGTTTGCCGATGTTCCTCCTGCAACCTCTCGTACGGAGCAAGCAAAACATATATGACATGATCACGAATACTATATGACATTTCAAAGCTATTTAAATTCTAAGGTGATTTCTCAGTAAGTATTTCCCCCAAAGTTTCAGCCAAAAACGCTTCACTTTCGGGCTTATCAATCAATCATTTACGTCTACAAGTCATAAAGACCGCATTACGTTAAAAATTATTTTTAACTTAAAGTGAATTACTAAACACGCGAGTAGCGCCGTACCTAGGAGGCGGCAATATTTGAAACTGTAAAATAAATAGTCACTCGTTGTTTCGCAATTTTTTATCTACATATGTTTAACGCTGAGTGCCGTTGTTTGCCGCTGTACTAATTTTATACACTAGAAAACCCTTATTTATTTTATTTTATTATTTATGTATGTGCCATACTCTATTTTTATTGCACAATTACAGTGCATATGCTCTGGTTTAAACCTAAAAAAACTGTTAAAAAAGTTTTATCTATTTTTTTATAAAACTTATACGGGATTCAGCAGCGTCGACCATCTCGCCGTTACAACGGAAAAAGAGCCACAATGTGTGTAAAAAATATGAATATTTGACTCATTTTAAATTTAAAACAACATCTTAATAATCACAAAATGAGTCACATTTACGTGTATTTTATAATGAATGTGACTTATTTTGCCGTAGTAACGACCATCTTGACCGCGAACGGTAGTTTTTTATTTGCTATTGCGCCACTCACGCTTGATTTAAAGATAAAAAGTTACAGAAAAAATCTGCATATAGAAATTAACTAATGTCAAAATAATTAGAAGAAACATGTGGATTTGGATATGCTCTAGGTTACTTGTTAGTTGCATGGGCGAAAAACAACGGAAGTCAGGGCGAACCAGTTGACACGGAATGGTATGCTTCTGACGTTCTTAGTCCTCACTTTTGGCAAGTTTCCAAGACGGGGCTCGGCAACCAAAACGCAAATACTTGGTTTAAATTTTACTACTACAACGCGTATTTATATTACGATAGACTGCGAATACAGGTTAGATTTAAATTATTTTATTTTAAATAAAGTTCAAGTCTGGCAAATAATCGACTGTTTTAAAAATTGCGTTTGACTAATGAAAGCTGGAATAAAAGACGCACAACATTGAAACTTAAATCGAAAATATTGTAATGTTCCATATCTGTTTAAAAAATTAAATGATAATAGAACTGTTAATTGCGAACAAATTATGAACTTTCAAAAATTGTAAAACTTTGGTAATTTTTGGCATTTAATGGGAAATTTTGTAACACACAAAAAGATTAATTTGAGAATTTTGGTCACTGAAACTAAACTTAAAATCATGTAAAAATGTATTTTTTTTGTTGATATTTTGTTTACAAAGCTAAACAGAAATTTTTTACTTGTGTGGTTTGTTTTAGTCGCAATTTTCCTTTGAAAGGAGCACTGTCACAAATCAAATTCTCATATCATCTGGATCATAATACTTTTTTAATACTGTAACATTTGAGCTGAAATTTATAACTGTTGCATACTTAGTCTGGAAAATCTAAAATATCAAATTTGAATAGGATCGGTTTTGTATTAACGGAGTAGTCTCTTTCGGGCGATATGGCAATTTTATTTGTGACAGTGCTCTTTTAAAAGCTACAAATTTAGTTTAAATTACTTCTTTTTAGAATCATTAGAGTTAAGAAGATTTAATTTAAATTTTTGCATGGCCTTGTTAATTTGTAAACCAAAGATTTTTTAAACCAAACACGGAAACTATTTTTTTAGAGGTCATAGCTTAAAATTAAAGCTTAAAAATTAAAACTAAAATTGAACTTCATAAACAGAATGAGCTTTTATAAATATATTTTAGTCAAAGAATTATAAATGTTTGGAATTTAGTTTCAGCAATTCCAGTGTTGTGAAAAACTCTAATAAAATTGAAAACACTATTGTATTAACAAAAACCAGCACGGCTATCAATATAAATTGATAGCCGTGCTGCTGGTAGTTACCAATTTTCAGCGCACAAACTTTTTATAGCGCGCAATAGAGCATAATTCACTACCACAATTCACTACCACACTATTCACAGAACACTACCAACTAAAGGTAAACCCAACGTGGCTGCAACAGTTGTTCGTTGGATTAAAAAATGCCCTCATTAAGTAACCATTCAAATCACGAGAATTTGACGTCACTTTTTCAATCAAATACTCCGTATTAAATCGAATCTAACTGGCTGAGTAGGTGACGTCAGATTCTCGTTATTTAAGTGGTTACTTAATGGGGGACATTTTTTAATCCAACGAACAACTGTTGCAGCCACGTTGGGTTTACCTTTAGTGTGTTTTTAGAAAACACCATACCAGCCATACAGTTGACAAACACCAAATAGCAGCAATTCTCCTTTTTACCAACAACAAACCTTTTTAACCAACCACAAAAAAGTGAACAGTGCTTTTTTATGGCCCTGATTTTAAGTATGAACTCGGTTTGTCAATTTTTTAATCCATTACTCCAAAGGGGGGGGGGGGTTACCCCATTTGGGGGGCTCTTTTTCTGAATACATTTGAATTATCTTTTCACCAATTAAAAAATAATGACCAGAGATTTTTTATAGCCCAGATTTTAAATATGAACCCCGTTCGTCAACATTATAATTCGGAATTTCAAAGAGGGCGGTTACTCCATTTGGGGGAACGTGCTCACCTTCTAAATAGCCGCAATTCTACCTTTAACCAACCGCAAAAAATGAACAGGGTTTTTTTTATGGCCCTGATTTTGAATATGAACTTCATTTATCCGCTATATAATCCAGAACTCCAAAAAAAGGGGGGTTACTCCATTTGGGGTGGGTTCACTTTATAAATAGCCACAAATCCTTTTTTTACTAACCACAAAAAATGAACAGGGTTTTTATGGCCCTGATTTTAAATATGAACTCCGTTTGTCAATTTAATAATCCAAAACTCCAAAAAGGGGTGTGTTACCCCATTTGGGGGCTCATTTTCTGAATAGCTCCAAATTACCTTTTAACTAACCACAAAATAATTACTATGGGTTATTTATAGCCCAGATTTTAAATATGAACCCCGTTTGTCAATTTTATAATTCAAGACTAATCTGTATATCAGTGTTATTAACTTTAATGCTTAAGATTACTAACACTGATATACAGAGAGTTACCAGTCACCCTTATCTTGGAGTAATTTTTAATGAAAAACTGAATTGGAGAGTCCATATTAGCAAAAAGCAGCAAATTTTATGAGATCAGTTTCTGTACTAAAGTTAATTTATGGCAAAAACTTTAATGCAGACAGTCTTTAAAAATCTAAAAACAACAATTCTTTCCTGCTTTTACTTATGCTTTATCAATATATTATCTAAAGCAAGCTAAATATTGCTTTAATCTTGAAAAGACTCAGCGATTTACTATTAGAAAAACATTTTGAAACGATAAGAATAGTTATGAAGACCTTCTACGTGCTTCTTCATGTCTACTGTTTCATCATTTCATAATTCTTTTCTTTTTATTTTTTTTTCATTTCTTTTTTTTCATCAACAACATCAAATCTGAGACTTAATCGCCGTCAACATAAACTACATACAATTTTTAAAAAAATATCAATGAACATAGCTATCTGAAATGACTTTAAAGGCTCAAAAAGATTGCTTATTTAAGTCAGTTTTAAATCTTTTCCTGAATGCATCCAAAGAATCGACAATTATTTGAGATGAGAGTAGATTCTTCCAAGATTTAACCACCCTATTTGCAAAAGAAAATTTCCTTGCATTAATTTGGCTATCGTCAACTGCGAATTTAAATGGATGACCACTGGTGGGCTGCAGGTTAAACTTAAAAAAATCATTGGCTTGCAAATTGTTTAAGCTATGTACAATTTTAAAGCACTCATATAAATCCGTTTTGTCTCTTCAGTCTTTTAATCTTTCTAAACCTAGGTAATCCAGTCCTTGTCCATAACCAACAGGTAACAACTTGCATTTATAAAACAACCTCCTAGTGAAGATTTGTTGCACTTTTTCCAAAATGTTTATAATATCTTTTTCTAAATCAGGGTTCCAAACTGCTCTAGCGTACTCCAGAATTGGTCTAACATAGGACTTATACGCTCTGAGGAGATTATTTCTAGAGTTTGAATTGAATGTTCTAAAAATTAATGTTGTCACTCTCATTGCTTTTTTTGCTGTGATTTTACTGTGTTTAGAGAATTTCATATCATGAGAGTGACAACATTAATTTTCGAACATTCAATTCAAACTCTAGAAATAATCTCCTCAGAGCATATAAGTCCTATGTTAGACCGATACTGGAGTACGCTAAGCAGTTTGGAACCCTGATTTTAGAAAAAGATATTATAAACATTTTGGGAAGAGTGCAACAAATCTTCACTAGGAGGTATCTTTCTGGTATGCAAGTTGTTACCTGGTTATGGACAAGGACTGGATTACCTAGGTTTAGAAAGATTAAAAGACTGAAGAGACAAAACGGATTTCTGTGAGTGCTTTAAAATCTACATAGCTTGACCATTTTGCAGTTCAATGATTTTTTAAGTTTAATTTACAGCCACCAGTGGTCATCCATTTAAATTGGCAGTTGACGAATCGCCAAATTAATGCAAGAGAAATTTCTTTTGCAGATAGGGTGGTTAAATCTTGGAAATATGTTATCATATACAATAATTGTCGATTCTTTGGATGCATTCAGGAAAAGATTTAAAACTGACTTAAATAAGCAATCTTTTTTAACCTTTAAAGTCATTTCAGATAGCTATGTTCATTGATATTTTTTTAGAAATTGTATGTAGTTTATGTTGACGGCGGTTTAGTTGTCAGAGTTGATGTGCTTGATGAAGAAAATGAAAAGATAAAAAAAAAAAAAGAAAAAAATTATGAAATGATGAAACAGTCAACATGAAGAAGCACGTAGAAGATCTTCATAATTATTCTTATCGTTTTCAAATGTTTTATTTATTAATAGTACAATCGCTGAGTCTTTTCAAGATTAAAGCAATATTTAGCTTGCTTTAGATAATATATTGATAAAGCATAAGTAAAAGCAGGAAAGAATTGTTATTGTTTTACAATTTTTTAAAGACTGTCTGCATTAAAGTTTTTGCCATAAATTAACTTTAGTCCAGGAGAGCTGATCTCTTAAAATTTGCTGCTTTTTGCTAATATGGACTCTCCAATTCAGTTTTTCATTAAAAATTATTTTTAGATAAGATTAACTGGTAATTCTCTGTATATCAGTGTTAGTAATATTTAAGCATTAAAGTTAATAACACTGATATACAGATTAGTCTTGCAATTATAAAATTGACAAACGAGTTTACATATTAAAAATGTCGAGTTATTATAAATAACCCATAGTAATTATTTATTCGTTAGTTGGAAGGTAATTCGCAGCTCTCCGGAAAATGGGCCCCCAAATGGGGTAACAGCGCCCCTTTCAAACAGTTTTGGATTATTGAATTGACAAACGGAAGTTTTCATATTTAAAATCAGGACCATGAAGTCCCTGTTCATTTTTTGTGGTGGGGTGAAAAAGGATTTGTGGCTATTTATAAAGTGGATTCACCCCCAAATGGAGTAACCCCCCTTTTTTTGGGTTTACTGGATTATATAGCGGATAAATGGAGTTCATATTCAAAATCAGGGCCATAAAAAAACCATTTTCATTTTTTGCGGTTGGTTAAAGGTAGAATTGCGGCTGCTTAGAAGGTGTGAGCACGTTCCCCCAAATGGAGTAACCGCCCTCTTTGAAGAATTCCGAATTATAAGATGTTGACGAACGGTTTTCATATTTAAAATCTGGGCTATAAAAAATCTCTGGTCATTATTTTGTAATTGGTGAAGAGATGATTCAAATGTATTCAGAAAAAGAAAAGCCAAATGGAATAAGCCCCCCTTAAATATTGGAGTAATGGATTAAAAAATTGACGAACCGAGCCCATACTTAAAATCAGGGCCATAAAAAAGCACTGTTCACTTTTTGGTTTTTGGGCTTCTTTAAGAGTTTTGTTGTTGGTAAAAAGAATAATTGCTACTATTCGTTGTTACTGCTGTCAACTTGATGGCTGGTATGGTGTTTTCTAAAGACACACTAAAGGTAAACCCAACGTGGATGCAACAGTTGTTCGTTGGATTAAAAAATGGCCATTCAAGTAACCACTTAAATAACGAGAATCTGACGTCACCTACTAAGCCAGAGTAGATTCGATTTAATTCAGAGTATTTGATTGAAAAAGTGACGTCAAATTCTCGTGATTTGAATGGTTACTTAATGGCATTTTTTCATCCAACGAACAACTGTTGCAGCCACGTTGGGTTTACCTTTAGTTGGTAGTGTTCTGTGAATAGTGTGGTAGTGAATTGTGGTAGTGAATTATCTGTATTGCGCGTTATATAAAAAGTTTGTGCGCTGAAAATCGGTATGCTACAGCACGGCTATCATTTATATTGATAGCCGTGCTGGTTTTCGTTAATACAATAGTGTTTTCAATTCTCACTGTAACATTTTCACAACACTAGAAATCCTGAAACTAAATTCCAAACATTTATAATCTTTCTACTAAAATATATTTATAAAAGCTCATTCTGTTTATGAAGTTCTAATTTTAGTTTAATTTTTTGAGCTTTAATTTTAAGCTATGACCTCTAGAAAAATAAGTTTCCGTGTTTGGTTTAAAAAATCTTTGGTTTACAAAATTAACAAGGCCATGCAAAAAATTAAATTAAAACTGTTTTCTTAACTCTAATGATTCTCAAAAAGAAGTAATTTAAAACTATAGATTTGTAGCTTTTAAAAGAGCAACCTGTCACAAATAAAATCCCCATATCGCCCAAAGAGACTGACTCCAGTTAAAATACAAAACCGATCCTAGTTAAGTTGATATTTTAGATTTTCCGACTAAAGATGCAACAATTATAAATTTCAACTCAAATGTTACATTTATATTAAAAAGTATGTATTATGCCAGACTATATGATATGAATTTCGATTTTGACAGTGCTCCTTTGAAAAGGAAAATTGCGACTAAAAACAAACCACACAAGTAAAAAATTTCTGTTTAAGCTTTGTAAACAAAATATCAACAAAAAAAATACATTTTTACATGATTTTTTAACTTTAGTTTCAGTGACCAAATTTCTCAAATTTGATCTTTTTGTGTGTGTTAACAAAACTTCCCATTAAATACTCTAAAAATTACGAAGTTTTACAATTTTTGAAAGTTCATAATTTGTTCGCAATTAACAGTTCATTATCATTTAATTTTTTAAACAGATATGGAACATTGCAATATTTTCTTGATTAAAGCTTTCAATGTTGTGCGTCTTTTCTTCCAGCTTTTTTCATTTAGTCAAACGCAATTTTTAAAACAGTCGATTATTTGCCAGATTTGAACTTTATTTCAAATAAAAATAACTTAAATCTAACATATATCTTCGCCAGTCTATCGTAATATAAATACGCCTTGTCATCGTAAAATTTGGAACCAAGTATTTGCATTTTGATTACAAGACCCCGTCTTGGAAACTCTGCCAAAAGTGAGGACTAAGAACGTCAGAAGCATACCATTCCGTGTCAACTGGTTCGTTCTAGACTTCCGTTGTTTTTCGCCCATTCAACTAACAAGTAACCTAAAGCATATCCAAATCCACATGTTTCTTCTAATTATTTTTGACATTAGTTAATTTCTATATGCAGATTTTTTCTGTAACTTTTTATCTTTAAATCAAGCATAAATAGCGCAATAGCAAATAAAAAACTACCTTTCGCCGGTCACGATGGTCGTTACTACGGCAGAATCGGTCACATTCGTTATCAAATACACGTAAATGTGACTCATTTTGTGATTATTAAGATGTTTTTTCAGATTTAAAATGAGTCAAATATTCATATTTTTTACACACATTGTGAGCTCTTTTTCCGTTGTAACAGCAAGAATGGTGAACACTGCTGAATCCCGTATAAGTTTTATAAAAAAATAGATAAAACTTTTTGCTTAACAGTTTTTTTAGGTTTAAACCAGAGCATATGCACTGTAATTGTGCAATAAAAATAGAGTATGGCACATACATAAAATAATAAAATAAAATAAATAAGGGTTTTCTAGTGTATAAAATTAGTACAAGCGGCAAACAACGGCACTTAGCGTTAAACATATGTAGATAAAAAGAATTGCGAAACAACGAGTGACTATTTATTTTACAAGTTTCAAATATTGCCACCTCCTAGGTAAGGCACTACTACGCGTGTTTAAGTAATTCACTTTAAGTTAAAAATAATTTTTAACGTAATGCGGTCTTTATGACTTGTAGACGTAAATGATTGATTGATAAGCCCGAAAGTGAAGCGTTTTTGGCTAAAACTTTCGGGGAAAGTGTTGCTGAATCGCCTAGAATTTAAATAGCTTTGAAATGTCATATATTATTCGTGATCATGTCATATATGTTTTGCTTGCTCCGTACGAGAGATTGCAGGAGGAACATCGGCAAACAAGGGCTTTAAAATGCAGGTGCAGGTGTGAGTCTGCATCGGCAAGTTACTAGAAAAGCGCCGGTGCGTCTATTAGACATAAATGGGAGCATTCCTTTATGCACGCCGTTTATTTTTATGCACGTCAGGATTTATTCTGTTTCAAACAATGGATTTTGACCAGCGTGATAATGTTTACTTGTTACTTAAATTGTAACTTAATTTGTTATTTTTTTTAGTGTCTTTACAGGTTACATCAGGAAATTTTACAAATTAAAAAATTTTTAATTTATGCGTGTTGAGTAACATTTTGTATTTTTTGTTATCATTGCATACTAAGGGTTCCCCCTTTCCCTCACCTGTTTTTTTTCTATTTTAATAACAGGAAACACTTCAAGCTTAAACATAGTTTTAACAATTTTTTATTTTTTCGCTCACTGTTTCGTTGGCACCTTGAGCCTGAGCACGCCAGAAGAACATGTGCGCTTCTGCGCTGCGTGCGCTGCATTAGCTATTCTTTTCAGTTTTACCTAGGTATGACCTATATGACGTCAATTCCAATTACAAAGCTTTTTTAAAATTACAATTCAAAATTTTTTTTAAAGTCTGCACCTGGCAAGACCGACAATTCAAATTTCCATAATAATATTATTAGTGCTTATTATTTTAAAATTTGTATAAATCATGTAGAATACTTTTCCTTTCAGCAGAAGGAGCAGTTTTATTAAACGAATTTTTTAACGATTCCCAAGCCTTTTCTTTTATTTTTAGCGTTATTTACTTTTTTATACTGAAGGGGGAACTAACAGTGTCATAAATACTTTCGTAAAGCTGTATCAAAAGGCATTCTTTATTAAAAAGTCTTTATCAGACCAATTGGCCCCCCTTTTTCCCCAAAGTATCTGATAAATTTCGTGCCATTTTAAACTAAACCGCGCAGCGTCTCAACAAAATCGTCAAAATACTTAGTTAAGTAGTTACGCAGGTACTTAAGTAGCTACTTTGTTAAGTAGTTTACGGTGCAACCCGATTTTTTGAGCTACTGAGCAAAGTAGTTGGCTACCACTTAATTAGGTACTTAAGCTGCCAATTTAAGTATTTATGGTGCAACCGGCCCTATATATCTCCTCAGGGCCGCACCAACCACAAATTGGGTATTGGGCCATTCCCCTAAAAAAACTTAAGTAGTTGAGATTAAGTAGTTGAGATTAACTTAACTTAAGTAGTTGAGATTCAGTGTTTTAATCTTCTTTTTATTATTATTCAAAGCTCTGATATTAAACGTAAAGATTAATTCGAAATAGCAGCGTGTTCAAGTTACCTCTCTTTCTTTAAGAAAATATCACGTGGGAGAAACATGTGACGCAACTATAATAAATCATAACCAGTTGCAACTTTTTTAAATTTTTTTTCCTCGCTCGTTTATTCTCTATTTCCTCCTAGTGGGGAGCGGTTACGCCTTTAACTTCAGCCTGAAAGATTTTAGCTTTAGTTTAAGCCTTGTTTTGAAACCGGCGAGTGTGGTTTTTTTTTCATTAAAGTTTTTTGTGATTAAATTTATGATTTTTAGCATTGCAACGAAAATTCTTTATTATATTTTGATTGGATTGGATTGGATATTGGATTCTTTTTTAAATTTTGTGCGGTGCGGTTGCTTATTTTGAATTGAAGACATCAAGAGCTTTTGGATAAAAATTTAAGAAGACTCAGAAACTGTTCAATTTTGTATTTGCTGTTCATGTGATTGTTTTAAAATGGAAAGACATGGAACTTTTAAAAAGAAGAAACTTTAAAGCCATTAAACCTCCAAATAGTTTTAAAGGTTATAAATGAACTGGAAGGAAATAGTTGGTATGAATTATGTATGGATAGAAAAGTATGAATGAAAAAAGAACAGTAATATATGAATTGAAATGCCTTTTTCTGATAGAATAAAATTTGATAAAGGCCCACTGCCAGCTACTGATTTAATGTTTATATTTTTATTAATTGATTCAAACAACTTACTAACATGGTGACAACTTGTTTAAAGTGCATTCTATAATGCTTTAGAGGGTTTCCGGCGTGTTGCAAAATAAATTTATCTTATCTTATCTTATATTTGTTTTATACGACAATGATTTTGTAACTCTGCATATATCGGCAATATATCTATGTAATTCTTATTCCCATTTTTTTCATTGCCTTTTTTTGTAAATTAATGCGAAAATATCAGCATTTTAACTTGATTCCGCACATCTTAATATCCCATGCAGCAAAATGTACCTCTTTTTGTAATTAACACATAGTATCTACATTTATAGAAAACTTTTCTAGTGAAATGTTGCTGCACTTTTTAAAAAATATTAATATCCTTTTGTGAATATAGGTTCCAAATTCAACTAGAATACACCAAAATTGGTCGGATGTATGATTTGTAAGCTCCCAAAAAAATTTTTTTTAGAATTTTTGTTATTTGTTCTAATGTGGACGCACTTTCATTGCTTTTTATGCAGTGATTTCGCAATGTTTGAAAAATTTATATTATATGACATATGCAAGATCAGGAACCTATTCTACAGTAAAAAGTATACGTTTTCCTCAAGTTTGGTTTTTCAAAACATATTTTTAGTTAGAGAACCTAAACGTTAATAAATAAAATTTTTAATGCCATAAAATTTTGTATGAAGCCTATAAATACTTTAACAGTTTTAACTATTTAAAAAAGGGCCTCGCCCTACCACCCACCTTTTCAGATACAAAAATGATGAGACTGACTTTATAGAATTTTCTTAAAAAACAAACAAACTTGCGGCATTGTTTGATACCGGTAAAACAATTTTAAAAATCTTTTTGTGTTGTTTACGCAAAAAATTACAAAGTAAGACTCGATTACAAACAAACAACAAAAATTGAAACTAAAGTTAAAATTTATATTTTATTAATTCCGTATAATATTGTGTAATAATTTAAAAAATATCAATTCGATTACAATGTTTTTTAAAATCATACAATTATAAAAATCATCATAAAATAGTTTAAAGTGAAAAATTGGTGCTTTATTTTTTGCTTTGAAAAAAAGGTATTTTACACAAAAACATAAGACAGTTTTTCGCGCTCACAAAACATAGTGGTTCTGGCTCTATTTTTAATTTTGAAGATAAAAAGATATGCTGTTCTGTATTTTAAATTAGTTGAACGTGTGTTGGAAAAGGGAAAAAAGGCGTGAAACTTAAAAAAAAATCGGGATTGACGTGTAATTTAATTGAAACAAAACGCTAAGTTCTGGAAAAATATCAAAATAATTCAAGCTTTTAATTTTTTTGTCAGAACTGAATTTTTTGTTATTGGAAGCTTAGCAAAATATATTGCATATTTTTTCAGAACTGTTTGTAAAAAAAGGGTGTTTGCCTTCTTAGAAAGTCACGCCTTTCTAAAATATGTTTCAGAAAAAAAATGCAAACAAGGTTAATTGCAGAAACGATTGACAGTGTTATCGGACTAAGCTTAGAGGAAGAAAGCTACTTTACTCAGACAAACGTTTGAATATATCCATCAACAAGCAACTTTTCCTAAATTCAACGGCACTGTAGTAGCCACAGTGCGGTCGCTACAGCTGCCGCGCAAAATAACTATAAAAAAATAAAATAAAAATTAAAAGCAATAACAAAAATGCTCATCAGGGAAGAGCGCGGAGCGCTCTTTCCCTTATATTAAATGGGTTAAGTCACTGCGCGGTTAACCGTTGTTGATGGCGTCATCGAAATCAACAAAACCTTTAATAGTTTTTTAGCCAATTAAAAATCTAAACATTTTACATAACTAAAATATTACCCATATTTTTCTGATATTAAAAACCTAAAAACTTTTGCTAAAAATACCTGAATTTCATACTAATAAGCTTAATTTGCTTAACTTTTTTTTGTTTTGTTTTTTTTTTTTGGGGTCCCCCAAAAATTTTTTCCTGTGGTAAATATTTGGAGCTGATTTTTTGCACGTAGATGCTAAATTGCCCCCGCACCTGAATTTTATTCTCGAATATGCTCTATTGCCCGTAGTTAAACCTCTGTTCATGTGAAAAACGACCAGTTTTTTTTAAGTTACCCATTAGGTACTGGGGTACTTGTTTGACACTTTTTTTCCTTACTGAATTACATATTAAGTAACTTCATTCAGTAATACACACTCTCTTGTGGTTATTTTTTTGGTTTAAATTATAATTCCTTACCTTTTTATAAAAATTACTAATTTTCAACGAGAAGAGCGAAAAAATATCCTTACCACTAATTAGCAGCCATATGGCAACAATAAAAATATTTTAAAAAATAAAATGAAATAAATCTTGGGTGACGTGTGACCGCTGCGGGGTACAATGTTTCAATAGACGGAAATTTATCAAAATCGAAACAGAAAAAAACTCTTTTTTATATGGAATACTATGAAGCTACAATCACTCCAAAAGTTTAATGCGAGAAAAGACTGGTATCTGGGTAACCTCGTAAAATTGTATGGAACCTGGAAAAACCATTTACAATGGTGTGGTTTTGTTGTTTAAAAATAAACCATCAATCCAGAAAAATCAAGCACAAAACAAAAGTCCAAATAAAGCTAATTTCCAAAAAAGTGGTTAAATCAGGTCTAACAAAAAAATTTAAACAGAAGAAAAACACACTATTTTATATGGTTCTTTCAGATTCCATACAATTTTACGGAGTTACCCAGACTTAATTTTTGTATAGTATACTGCTTAAAATTACATTGAAGTTTTGGATATGAAAATAATTGTATTCATATCATGAGGACACCATGACGTTTCTTTTAAAATGAGTAAATTTTTTAATGTTTTATATCTTTAATAAATGACATTGAATTTTAATGCATTAAAAGGCGGAAATTCTAGCAAAAGACGAAACAAAGTTTCGAAAAAAAAAGCCTTATATTAAATGGAATAGTATAAAGCTACATAAGTCTAAAAACTAAATGCCAGAAAAGACTGAAACAAGTCTCTTTAAAACCTGTAAATTAATAACAGATTTTGTGAATTTTTCAGAAAAACAAAACCGAATAAAAACAATACGTGTAAAAGCTTTAGTTTGCGTTTTTTAACCATTAATAAAACTTAATTCACATATATTTCTCTCAAAGTGGATTAACTTTTACATGAGTTAACCAGCTGTAAATACCACAGTATTAGTTAAGTCACACGTCGTCAAAACGATACAAAAAAGTATAACGCAAGCGTCACAGTAACCATGAAAAATTTCTGTCAAAATAAGTTATCGCATTGCGCATTAAATTTTGTAATTTATCATTATTTTCGTATAAAGCAAAACGTACCGCCATATTAACGACTTTTTAAAATCAAATATCAAGTTTTAAGTCCGAAAAACATTGAAAAATTCAGATTTAATATAAGGCGACTTTTTCTTTAATGTTTCTATTTATTACATAAAACAAATTACCTGTCAATGTATTTGTTAAATTAAAAGTCGCCTTATATTAAATCTGAATTTTTCAATGTTTTTCGGACTTAAAACTTGATATTTGATTTTAAAAAGCCGTTAATATGGCGGTACGTTTTGCTTTAAACGAAAATAATGATAAATTACAAAATTTAATGCGCAATGCGATATCTTATTTTGACAGAAATTTTTCATGGTTACTGTGACGCTTGCGTTATACTTTTTTGTATCGTTTTGACGACGTGTGACTTAACTAATACTGTGGTATTTACAGCTGGTTAACTCATGTAAAAGTTAATCCACTTTGAGAGAAATATATGTGAATTAAGTTTTATTAATGGTTAAAAAACGCAAACTAAAGCTTTTACACGTATTGTTTTTATTCGGTTTTGTTTTTCTGAAAAATTCACAAAATCTGTTATTAATTTACAGGTTTTAAAAAGACTTGTTTCAGTCTTTTCTGGCATTTAGTTTTTAGACTTATGTAGCTTTATACTATTCCATTTAATATAAGGCTTTTTTTTCGAAACTTTGTTTCGTCTTTTGCTAGATAGTATTTTGCATTAATTATATTAACCCGTTCCCGTGAAGGCCTTTACCCCGCTACAACCGTGAAACATTCGTAGGACAAAGGTAAAAACTTCGTCTCACGGTGGTGGTATTTTTATAGGACAAATGTCGCACGTAAACCTTACTGCGGTAAGCTCTTCCCATGACCTAGGTTTTACTTCCGTCATACATAATTTTTTGTTCGCGTATGGTGTCCAGTGAGCGAGCGAATTCAAATGGTTAAAGATGTATGGTAGCAATATGCAAATTTTTGCAACATGAAATATCCTACGTAATACACTGTATCCCTGACAAAAATCTACATATTGCCGCCGTACAGCTTTAACCATTTCAATTTGCTCGCTCACTACTCGCGCAATAAATTAGGCATGACTGAAGTATGACATAGGTCGCAGGAACGTTTCACGGTTGTAACCCAGGAAAAGGCAATTAGGGTAACGGGTTAAGCCGCCTGAAGTTGGCGAAAAATAGTAAATACAGTTGGACTGACCGTGAATTTTTCTTATTTCGTTTTAATTGAAACGTATCAAATTGAGTCAGTTCATTTTGTAATTTACATAAGATGAGCCAAAACTTTACAAATCTAATATTTTTTCTATATGAAGATATTAAAATAAAAACATATTACAAAACATTATTACGAAAATTAAATGTAGACTTAACCAAAATGAGAAGAATAATGGTCACATATAAACATTAACCAAAAAATTTTATAAAATTATGCTTTGTATACTAAAGAACAATTAGTAGTGTGTACCAAGTAAAAGGTAACGTGTGACAAATTTGCCAAATAATAAGTAGACTATGGCGACTAAACAATTTCAATAAAAGAAGCTTTCACTGCTTTAAAGGGCAAATAAAAGCACTTGTGGAATTTTTATTGTGGTATTAACAGCAGACAGAAAACTATTCTAATGCAGCACAACTGTAGCCTACTCTCCAATATTATGCTTTGGAGCTCAGGACATTAAAAGCGAAGGGAGCCGCAGAGCATCGCCCCTTAAAAGTGCGGTACTGGTTCAAACTTGTTGTCTTGGATTTTGATTATTTTGTGTGTGTGTGTGTGTGTGTGTGTGTGTGTGTGTGTGTGTGTGTGTGTGTGTGTGTGTGTGTGTGTGTGTGTGTGTGTGTGTGTGTGTGTGTGTGTGTGTGTGTGTGTGTGTGTGTGTGTGTGTGTGTGTGTGTGTGTGTGTGTGTGTGTGTGTGTGTGTGTGTGTGTGTGTGTGTGTGTGTGTGTGTGTGTGTGTGTGTGTGTGTGTGTGTGTGTGTGTGTGTGTGTGTGTTTGTTCTTCGTTTTTTTATGTGTGCTTTGTACGTTTGAATTTCAAAAAAAATTGTGCTGTTTACGCAAAAAATCACAAGGTAAAATGAATATAAACAAGAAACAAAAGTTGAAATTGAGTTTAAGATTTTTTTATTAATTTTTTATAATGTCGTGTAAAAACTAAAAAATATAGATATGATTGCAATGTTTATTTCTCTTTTTCTGTTTGCTCTTGTGGCAGAAATCTAGCTTTAAATAAGTCCATTTTCGCTGTTTCTTTGGCTGCTAGGAAATTGTTCCATTTTAACCTTTAGATGCATGATCTTTTTTAGGAGCGGCGGAACTGCGACAGACTTGTCAGAAAATAATGATGAAGAGACTTCCGTCACGCTTTTCTCCTTGCCGTTTGACGACACCATCTATGTAGATAATGCTGGCTGCAGGCATTCCGCGTAGAAAAATTTTACAGAGAAACTGCCACAAGTTTCTCAGTAACCCTCCTCCTTTATCCTGGCTTGGGGCAGGCACGGTATGCCAGAAGTTTCTCAGTAACCCTCCTCCTTTATCTTGGCTTGGGGCAGGCACGGTATAAACAGTGGCGGATGTCCAATTAATCGTAAAAATCGATTACAAATAGATTATAGTTAAAATTTGGTGCTTGCTTTTGGTTTTTTGCTTTGAAACAAATAAAATGTATTTTACACATCTACATAGGCAGTTTTTTTGGTCTTAAATGATTGTGTCTGTGGACGTTTAATGTGTCTCTGATACAAACCATTTAATTCATATCAGAGTGACAAACGGAAAAGCGTCTTGCGCGCGTTTAGATAATTATATCGTCTTTGTCTCTGCGGTGTCAACTAGGCCCAGTTTAGCCTCTGAAAAGAAAAACCTACGTCACTTTCTGTTTGAAATTAATAAAACTTGTGTTGATGGAATTAGTAAAATGTCGTGCAACTTAATAACAAAATCGATATTGACCTTTAATTTAACTAAAACAAAACGCTAAGTTCTAAAAAGAATATCAAAATAATTAAAAATTTTAATCTACTGTTGAATTTATTTCTTTGTTATTGAAAGATCAGCAAAATATATTGCATGTTTTTACTAGTAGGTTCGCGTTGGTCACGTTATTCCACAGGGAGACACCGGTATCTAAGATAAAAACCGTGATAAATATACAATTTTATTATGTTAGCTTTGAAACAACAAAATATTAATTTTAAAACAATGAATGTCAAACTTATATTTAAGTTTTTTATTGTAGCATTGATCGCCAAAACGACTAACGGTGTTAGCGGACTAACCTTAGAAGAAGAAAATTACTTACTTGTAAAAACGTTTAATTGGATCCATCAACAGGCAACTTTTCCTAGTTACATACAGATCCGTAACTTTATCAAAAAGACTCACTGGGAAATGGTTGAAAAACGAAATCGAAGCTTGCGAATCCTGTTGAATAGATTGCGTCCTGCTCGAGTTTATTAGTTTTAAATTAAATACAATTTTATCAAAAAGTGATATTTTTATTGTATGAAATTTTAAAATAAAATTAGGTTAAAATAGTTTTAGGAGACATGCACATATAGTAATAATAATAATAACAATTGTTGTTTTAAAAACGTGTGGTTTAGTTAACAATATTCTTTTTTTTTATAAATTACAAAAAATATCTTTTTAAAAATGCGCTAAGATGAGAACTCCCAAATACAAGGTCAATTATACAAGTTTCTAAAAAAATAAACTGAATGGGCTTAGTTTTAGTGGATTAAGTTTTAAAATAAGATTTACCAAGGACAAATTAAATATTGTTAAACACATTGTAGCATGTGAGTTAATTTATTGAACCCCAAAGACCAATATGAAAACTAAAGGTAAACCCAAAGTCGCTGCAACAGTTGTTCGTTTCATAAAAAAATACCACTATTAAGTAACCACTCAAATCACGAGAATCTGATGTCACTTTATTAAACAACTACTCGGTATTAATTTGAATCTAATTGGTTGATAAAGTGATGTCAGATTCTCGTGATTTGAATGGTTACTTAATGGGGAAGGAGCATTTTTTAATTCAACGAACAACTGTTGCAGCCACGTTAAGTTTACTTTTAGATCCTTTAACTTTTTTTTTTTATTTGGGAGTATCCCCCGACACCCATATTTTGCATGGATTTGTTTAGTAAAATGTTTTAGGTTTGGCCATATAAATCTTTTTATGTCAATTAATTTTTGTGGAGATTTAGCATACCTACGCCAGTGTAAAAATATATAATTTTCTGAAAGTAAATTATTAAAGCGCTTCAAGGGGCTAAATTTTTTTTGGAGATTTCCTATTTAATGTATTTGTTATTTGAATGTGTTATGTTGTATTGAATTTTGTGTAATTGTTGCCGCATTTTGTCCCACCTACCTCTTGTCATCTGGCGCAAGTATTGTGTGGCGTTGAGTGATGTTTTCTGTGCGCCACCATTCACTTTCACCCATTTCACCATTCACCTATCACTGCTTAAGATTTTGGATCAGAATATTCTATTATATTTGTTTTTATATATTTTTGTAATGCTTACATATATTTGTGAATACCAAATATTCAACTTATATTTATAAAAGTTTTTATTGTATTTTGGCATCTCTTACGTGTAATAATTGCTTATACGTGTTTTTTTAAAAAAAATATTTCCAGTTTTTCCACATAAAATCACATAAAGCTAGGATACGCAAGAACAATGTTATTCAGCTCTAACTACGCAACCAAATACTACATATAGCAATATTTACAAATAATCATTATTATTACGTTGCACCGTGTCTCAATCGGATTCGATCCAGGGACCTCAGTAAGAAAGACGTGCGTTCTGCCACTGCGCCACAGCCAAGAGCACAAGTTAATTCCTATACTATTTAAAAAGAGCATCGCGTAAATAACTCACGGCCTTATGTGGCAAAAGTTCGTGATAAAATTTAACACCAAAAAATTATCATTTGGACAAAAAACAGTTTTTTATGCATCAAAGACAAAAAAAAAAAAGAAATTATTTTTTAAAAAAAGTTCGAACACCTTCTGTTTTCATCACTATAACATTAAAAATAGCCAACAAATCGTATCATTTTTATATGATTTAAAAAGAACAGTTTTAGGGTTTTTAAAATCATATTTGATTGTGTAATAATTTTCAATCTTGATTTTTTAATAAAAAAAATGTAAAAGGTCAAATAAAAACGGTAAAGTTGAAAAGAACAGTGAAAAAATAATTATTAATTTTGATATACAAAATATCAGAACAGAGATTTTTTGTAAAAAACTAAACCAAAAATTTATAATTTGTATGTTTATTTGATAAAAAAACAAAAATGGATCAACCGGTATTCTTAACAAATACTATATCAACTATATCAATCTTAAAAATCAAGGTATCAAAGAACATAGATAGTTGCCACTTTTTTTAATTGAATTATTTTAAACTTTTTTTTTTTATCCATTGAGCAATCTTTAAAGTACTGAATTACCAAAAAATGCATTTTTGGAGGGTCATATCTTTTGATTCAATAAAGATATTTTTTAAATAATTTTGTGGGTTATTGGGGGCAGGGGTAAGGTTTTCACAAAAAATCATTAAAATTTAAGCCAAAAACTTTGATCTGTACCGCCTTTTTAAGCCTTTTGTAAGCCTTCTGTAAGCCTTTTTCACCTTGGTACCTTGATTAAATTCTTTAAAAATAAGAAGTGCAATAGGTTTCTCAAGATTTTTAATGCAACGAAAATATTTTTAATCAAATTCTAAGAAACAAAATTAAGATTTTGAGATTCTAAATTTTGGCCTGACCAACAGTCGAACTCCCGCTATGCATGACTGAATAAAACTCACTTAAAATAAGAGCATATTTTTTATAAATACAAAAATATATTTTTGCTCCAATATAGGTTACCCACTTACCCACCCAATATGCTCCAATTTAGTCTCCAAAAAAACGAAGTATACCTTGTGGAAAACATGCTTTAAGAATAGAACAGGAAAAGAGGCGATTTTCCCCGAGCGTATGTTTAGTCAAAAAACGTGTTGACTTGTATGAAATGAGGTAAACATATTTGGAATAAAGTCCATAGCCAGGGGAGGGTTGGAGGGATTAAATCCCCCCTCAAATTCTGGAAAGACAAAAAATTTTGTAAGGGTCCATACCTTTGGTCTTTTTTTAAAATTAGTTTAAATTTAGTCAAATTATTAGACAAATTATTAGACGAAATACATTAGACAAATTATTCGACAAATTATTAGACAAATTAAACTAAAACTAAACTTATAAGACTAAACTTTAACTTATCGATCTTACAAGCTTTTGTTATTGTTTTATGAATATTTGAAATTTTTTGACCAAAAAATCTTTTTTATCTAAAATATTGATATTTTTCTGAACGAATAAAAAACTATTTGCTTAAAAAAACACAAACATTGCTAGTTTATTATTGTAGCGTTCTTTCGTTTTTTTTTGTAAAATACTTATTCGTTAGGCTAACTATACAATAAAATAATTACAGATTTTTTAGCTAACAAAATTTATTTATATTTTTATTACAAACAATATAAATA
>JASAMX010019059.1:0-16112 GCA_030248175.1 Microlaimidae sp. YZB2_3 | reverse complement strand
CTTCTTCTTTTTCTTCCTCTTCTTCTTCTTCTTCTTCTTATTATTATTATTATTATTCCAACGCTCCATCCTTAAAAGCGATATTCCTCATTCGTTACGGATTAATCAAAAATAAACATGGGCTCATAAGAAAGAAGAAGGAATTACGCAACTTTCTTAGGAAGCACTTTTTTGATTTAGGTCCTTGTTATCGATTTATTGATCAAAATAAAAAATTTGAAAAATAGACAAATAAAAACTCCCAACCGCACAATAACAGCCTTTTGGCAACAATAAGGACTGTACAGAGCAGACAACCAACATCCTCTCATAAAAACCGCACAAAAAAAGCAGACCGGTTTTAATTGGTGGCAGAAACGAAACCAGTTCCCAGCGCCATCTGCTTCAACTGCGCGGAAATCGGCGAAAACAACCGAGTAATTTTTTTAATTCTTTTAATTTAAAGTTTTATTTATTAAAAAATAATAATAAGCGTCGGTGGTGCGGGAGCGCCACGCGCCGGTAGGTAATCATCGGTGGTGCGGGGGTGCCACACTGCAATTTAACCCACCGCACCGCGCCAACTATACTTAGAGAACGTGAGTAAATTTTCTAATTCATGTTCATCGTCTTCTTCTTATTATTATTTTTACTTTAGAATTATAATTGCAATCATTGGCGCACGGCATCGCGCCAACTATATTTAGAGAACGTAGGTAAACTTTGTCTGGAGCGCCACTGCACCGCACTAACTATAATTAAACAACGTGGGTAAATTTTGTAATTTAAATTCATCATCTTCTTCTTATTATTTTTTATTTAAAAAAGTATATCTCGGCAACGGGATGATTATAAACATATGTCATTGCGCAGCTAAAACTATAGTTTATTAGGCTATTTTTTAATTTAATTCAAAAAAGTGGTGGACTAGCCTTGAAAAATGCTCTAAGAATAGAGCAGGAAAAAGGGGCGATTTTTCCCCGGGCGTATGTTTAGACAGAAAAGATGTGGACTAGTCTGAGATGGACATTTTGTGGACTATAGAAAATTTGCATTTGGTTTGGGCAGCTGCTCACTACATACATTGATCTAATCACACAGCACTGTTGCATTTTTTTTAGTTTGATGAAATGTCAATTGAAAAAATTATACTCACAGCAATCTTTGACAAGCGCGAAATCGCCACTTTTTCAAATTTATAGTTGTTTCTTACACATACAAATATAACCTTGAAATTGAAAAAGTGGCGATTTCGCCCTTGTCAAAGATTGCTGTAAGTATAATTTTTTCAATTGACATTTCATCAAATTAAAAGAAAATTCAACAGTGCTGTATGATTAGATCAATGTATAAACAAATTATTATCATATAGTAGACATTTTTATTTAGTGAGCAGCTGCCCAAACCAAATGCAAGTTTTTTATAGTCCACAAAATGTCCATCTCAGACTAGTCCACATCTTTTCTGTCTAAACATACGCCCGGGGAAAAATCGCCCCTTTTTCCTGCTCTATTCTTGGAGCATTTTTCAAGGCTAGTTAAGAAACTATTTAAAAAAATAATAAATTTTGCGATGGATATTAAGCTTGAATAAAATTTGAACTCTTTCGCTTCCATTGTCTAAAGATGATATAAATGAGACAAAAAATTTTAATACATCATCTTTTATTGGAATCCACCCCAAGTGGGTTATTAAGATAAAAAAAGGTTGTGTGTTGTGTTGGATTTTGTGTTGAATTTTTTGGTTACCTGTTTACTCATAAATCTTATTGTCTTTTGTGTAAATCTAAAGTACTTTAGGGTCAATATATCCTACGTTACGAAAAATCATATTATTCAAGTACAAAAATAAAGCAAAGGAAATTTTAGCAAGAAATTGGGAAAAACAGCAGTAAAATGACAAAAAAATAATCCGACCAAAAGTTTAGATATATTTGTAAACCCTAACCCATCAGCACCGTTATACAATTAAGCGGATAAAAAATACCAAACTTTTTTGAATAAGGTTGAAATACGTAAGCTTGCAACATCCGTTAGCAAAACATAAGTCAACTTAAGAATAAATTATTTTTTCTTGTAAACAACTTCCTGAATTTCAACTATATTATATAATCTGTCCATCCGTCTCATAAAAGTAATGTTAAACATAAAGAACTAGCGAAAAACCAATGAAATATAGACATAGTTAATTATTAAAGGTGTGACAAAGTATTATTTTACATTAAAAATAAATTATTAATTTCACTAAGACTTTAATATTAATATCTAGTTAAAAATTAACTTAGCTACTTAGTTACTTAGCTTAGCTTAGCTACATAGCTACTTAGCTACCTACTTAACTACTTACTACTTAACTACCCAGTTCAAAAATTTTAAGTAGTTAACTACCTGCTTACTACCTACTTGTAATTTTGTTTAACTACTTAACTACCTACTTATAATTTTTAAATTAGTTAACTACCTACTTAACTACCTACTTAACTACCTACTTTAATTTTGGCTAACTATCACAACACTACGATGGAGAGTGTCATTGTTGACGAATCGCTTATTTATTTAACAAAAAAAAGCTATAGTCCATACAAAAATGACGCGGACTGGCGACAAAACTCGAACTTTGAAATGTTATATATCCATAACGGAGGTTAGAATGTGTGCGGGACATATATGAAAGCATAGCTTAGACTCTTGGCTATCTTTTAAAAAGGTTAAGAAAAAATGTTTTTCGATGACGTCATCACTACAGGCGCTACAGCCGGTGCGGTGAAAAAAACCTGGTCCCAAAAAAAAACTTTTTTATTAGTATGAGATAAGAAACTCCGCTTGGTATGCTGTTAAAACATACTTTTCTGAGTTTTTTTCTAAAAGTTTGAGCGAAATCGGCATGCTCAAATTTTTTATATAATGCGTTGAATGCGCGCGGTTTTCGCGATTTTTCGCAAATTTTTGCCACGCTAATACACTATCCGATTTATTTATTTTGTTTTACTTCCTGCTCGAAGTGTGTACGATATTCATCATATTGTTATATATTAAATGTCCGCCAATTTTTATTCCTTACTTTTGACCAAAAATTTTTTTTGGGGGTTGACCCCTCGGGGGCTAGGGGTGGGCCAAACACGAATGTCAAAAATTTTTCTCAAAATTTTTTTTCAAAACCATCAAAAATGTAAAATTTATCACATATGACGAGTTTTGATATATCGTTTGTGTAAAAAAACCTAATATTAAGCTTACAGTAAGCTGTCAAAGATGACGAATTTAAAATTTGAAAGCATTCCAAGCCCGTATGCTGCCAGCAGAAAACCTTTAAATTAAAAACTTTTCCAAAAAATAAGCCTTAAAACATTATTTTTTTCGAATTTTCAGGTTTGTTTGTTAGAAAAACATATTTTCCAAGTTAAAATCCTATTACAAAATTGCTAAATATCGCAGGTAAAAAAATGCTCTTTTTTAAGTGTTTTCTTACTTGCAAACATGTTTCCCCGTTTGTCAACACCAAAACAAATTTTTGATAACTATGTCTCTTAACTTTTGCCAATATCCCTATGTAATTTTTTAAAATAATGCTATTTTTCGTGTAAAAACGTTTGAATCCGCGATCTTGTCTGAATTGCGTCATTTTAATTGCGGAAGACCCAATAAAAATCATCAATTATGACGTAATAACAAAAATTTGCATGACGCAAGGAAGTATTTTGTATTTTGGAATTTTAAGGAAAATTTATGTTGCGTTTTCATGGTGTTATTTGAACCATTTTCTAATATTTTAAATCAAAATAAATTAAAAAATTTAAAACTAATTTTTTAAAGCTTATTATTCTTGTAAAACTTTTTAATTGAAAGGTTTGCTGCTGCCAGTATGCGGGCTTGAAATCCTTCCAAATTTCAAATTCGTCATTTTTGACAGCTTATTGTAAGGATAATTTTACACAAAAGATATATCAAAATTCGTCATATGTGATAAATTTTACATTTTTGATGGTTTTGAAAAAAATATTGAAAAAAATTTTCGGCATTCGTGTTTGGCCCCCCTAGCCGCCGGGGGGTCAACCCCCAAAAAATTTTTTGGTCAACAAGTAAGGAATAAAAATTGGCGGACATTTAATATATAACAATATGATCAATATCGTACACACTTCGAGCAGAAAGCAAAACAAAATAAATAATTCGGACAGTGTATTAGCGTGGCAACTCTTATCTGAGATACTGGATAAAGTTTTTTTTTTTTTTTTTTGTAGTTGTATCAAAAACCAATTTTTTCTAACGAAAACTATATTGAATCTGAAGAGTCTAGCTATGCTCCCATATATGTCCCGCACACACTTTAATTTCCGTTATGAATATATATAACATTTCAAAATCGTTCTATCCGGGTCGATCTTTTTCCATTTTTGAATATATTATAGTCTCTACAAGAATGATGCGGACTGGCGACAAAAATCGAATTTTGAAATGTTATATATCCAATCCATAACGGAGGTTAGAATATGTGCGGGACATATATGAGAGCATAGCTTAGACTCTTGACTTTGGCCCATATTTTTTGAAAAGGTTAGGAAAAAATGTTTCGAGACGCCGCATCACTACAGCCAATGCGGTGAAAAAAACCTGGTCCCAAAAAAAACTTGTTTATTAGTACGAGATAAGACTTTTTTTTTAAATCGCCGCTTAGTATGCTGTTAAAACATACTTTTCTCGTTTTTTTTCTAAAAGCTTAAGCTGGCTGGAAATCGGTCGCTCATTTTTTTCTTAAATGGTTGAGTTTTCTATGCGTTGAATGCGCGAGGTTTTTTTTTCACAGTAATGCGTTCTCAAATGCGCGATTTTTCGCAAATAATTTTTGCCACGCTAATACACTGTCCGAATTGTCCGAATAATTTATTTTGTTTTGCTATATTCTGCTCGCGAGTGTGTGCGATATTGAATCATATTGTTATATATTGATGAAATGCCAATTTCTTACTCCGCCAATTTTTATTCCTTACTTGTTGACCTAAAAAATTTTTTGGGGGTTCGACCCCCCGGGCCTCGGGGCAGGGGGGCGGGGGGGGGCAAACACGAATGCCGAAAATTTTTTTCAATATTTTTTTTCAAAACCATCAAAAATGTAAAATTTATCACATATGACGAATTTTGATATATCTTTTGTGTAAAAAAACCTAATATTATCCTTACAACAAGCTGTCAAAAATGACGAATTTGAAATTTGGAAGGATTTCAAGCCCGCATACTGGCAGCAGCAAACCTTTCAATTAAAAAGTTTTACAAGAATAATAAACTTTAAAAAATTAGTTTTAAATTTTTTAATTTATTTTGATTTAAAATATTAGAAAATGGTTTAAATAACACCATGAAAACGCAACATAAATTTTCCTTAAAATTCCAAAATACAAAATACTTCCTTGCGTCATGCAAATTTTTGTATATTACGTCATAATTGATGATTTTTATTGGGTCTTCTCGCAATTAAAATGACGCAATTCAGACAAGATCGCAGAGATTCAAACGTTTTTACACGAAAAATAGCATTATTTTAAAAAATTACATAAGGGATATTGGCAAAAGTTAAGAGGAGCATAGTTATCAAAAATTTGTTTTGGTGTTGACAAACGGGGAAACATGTTTGCAAGTAAGAAAACACTTAAAAAAGAGCATTTTTTACCTGCCATATTTAGCAATTTTGTAATAGGATTTTAACTTGGAAATTATGTTTTTCTAACAAACAAACCTGAAAATTCGAAAAAAATAATGTTTTAAGGCTTATTTTTTGGAAAAGTTTTTAATTTAAAGGTTTTCTGCTGGCAGCATACGGGCTTGGAATGCTTTCAAATTTTAAATTCGTCATCTTTGACAGCTTACTGTAAGCTTAATATTAGGTTTTTTTACACAAACGATATATCAAAACTCGTCATATGTGATAAATTTTACATTTTTGATGGTTTTGAAAAAAAATTTTGAGAAAAATTTTTGACATTCGTGTTTGGCCCCCCCTAGCCCCCGAGGGGTCAACCCCCAAAAAAATTTTTTGGTCAACAAGTAAGGAATAAAAATTGGCGGACATTTAATATATAACAATATGATCAATATCGTACACACTTCGAGCAGAAAGCAAAACAAAATAAATAATTCGGACAGTGTATTAGCGTGGCAAAAATTTGCGAAAAATCGCAAAAAACCTCGCGCATTCAACGCATTTTAAGAAAATAAATTTGAGCGAGCCGATTTCGCTCAAGCTTTCAGAAAAAAACTCAGAAAAGTATGTTTTAACAGCATACTAAGCGGCGTTTCTTATCTCGTACTAATAAACAAGTTTTTTTTTGGGACCAGGTTTTTTTCACCGCATTGGCTGTAGTGAAACATTTTTTCCTGACCTTTTCAAAAAATAGCCAAAGTCAAGAGTCTAAGCTATGCTCTCATATATGTCCCGCACATATTCTAACCTCCGTTATGGATTGGATATATAACATTTCAAAATTCGAGTTTTGTCGCCAGTCCGCATCATTCTTGTAGAGACTATAATATATTCATTCAGATCAATATAGTTTTCTTAAAAAAATTGGTTTTTGCAACTACTATCCAGTACTCAGATAGAATAAACCCTATTGAAAATAAAAACCCAGTCGATGTTATTTACATTGATTTTTCGAATACCTCTGATTCGGTCAGTCATTACAAACTTCTCACAAAATTAAAGGCTTACAAAATTGATAACGATAACTTTTTTTATTGGATTTCTAGTTTTTTAAGTAACAGAAGATAAAAGGTTATATTAGACAGTGATTCTATGACTCTAATCAAAGCTATGTTTGTTATGATTATGTTTGTGTTACAAGTGGAGTGCTTCAAGGTAGTGTTCTTGGGCCACCCTTCTTTCTACTTTATATCAATGATCTGCCCAATTCCCTAAAAAAAATTCGGCATCTGTAAAGCTTTTTGCTGACGATGCTAAGTTTTATACTGTTTTTAGCAAAAAGAAATCCAATATAATTTTTTAATAAAATTTAAATAGATTTTGTAACTGGGAAAATTTTTGGAAACCTAACATTGCTATAAATAAGTGTAACATGTTACATTTAGGTTTTAACAATCTTGCACATGAATATTATCTTAATGACAATTTGATTTTTGGTAAAAACTGTATTCGTGACTTGGGAATATTGGTATCCTCAAATAAAAAATTTTCTGATCATTGCGCTTAGCAGCTAAAGCGGAAAACAGAATAGGAGTATTATTTAAGATCATTATGTACGCATAAAGGCTGGTTCATACTTATGTAAAAACGTCCTTTGCACAAAGTCCAAAGGATAAATACAGCGTATAAACGTATGTAAAAACGTCCTTTGGACTTTATCCAAAGGACGTTTTTACATAAGTATGAACCAGCCTTAATACGGAAATGTTATCAAAAGGATACAAAGCTTTGTGCGGCCGCTAGTTGAATTTGAAACTTATGTCTGGAATCCTCATTATCTAAAAGATATTGAACGTCTTAAAAAAATTCAAAGAACTTTTACAAGACGATCATATCACAGATGGGGCTTTCCATATGTTGAGTATGAAACCAGATTAAAAGAACATAAATTAGATATATTAGAGGTTGGTAAAAATTGCAATGATCTTTTACTTTTTGTTTTAAAATTTGATATCAACATGTCGATATACCCGCAGACAAATTTTTGTTATTTGATAAAAATAACAGAACCCGCTGAAATGGCTTAAAAATTAAAAGGTAATCCTCATAGACGTGATATATCTAAAAAAAATTTTCAAGTCGCATAGTTGACTTGTGGAACAATTTATCTAAAAATGTAGGATTTCTCAGTTACTCAGCATTTTTCGTAAAAAATTTTTTAGTTTTACTTTTTAAATTTCCTCATGACAAGTTTAATTTTTTGTTTTGTTATTCGGTAATTTTCATGTGCTTATTAAATTAAAAATGCACACATTTTTTATTATTTCTAAAGATTTGCATTTTTTACATACTTTTAAATAAGTTGCTTTATTTGGTTCATAACCATTTTAATTTGTGTTTCCTGTGTCTGTACTTTCTTGTTGTATTGTAAGTATGTTATTGTAAATGTAAACTTTGCAACAATAAACTTTCTTCTTCTAAAAAAACGATTTTTTTCCTGCCAACGAATCAAGTAGGGCGAGAAAAATCAACTTCTCCAGGAGTCTTGATACATCTATGAATCCAAAAAATTCTAAATACCAATATTGTTGGTGGATTTAGGTTGAGCATAAAGTCTGCCCTTTTTGTACTCTAAAACTTTAACCGAGTTTTTGCCAAATAAATTTATTAATGTGCCGATATCACTGACTGATTTTGAATAAAATTTGCGGAAACTTTTTTGCTGCAAACATTATAGTTTTTAGATATTTTGTAAAAAAATAAAGCAAAATTAAAAAAAATTAAAAAAAACGTCATAACAGTACAATTTTTAAAGGACAGCCAGAAATAATCAAACCACAGTTGTCAAGTTTAGAATTTGATAAAATGATTCTACTTCTCAGTTATATGTATTTAAATTAGAAAACAATGCTTTCATTATCCCAGTTTATTTTGAAAAACCCACAAAACAATAGAACTATAAAACTTAACGAAATACTATGTTTGCGGATTGTTGTACGGTTTTCCACGCGTTTCCCAATAAAATTTGCTTTGCTCATTTAATCAATCATTTGAGAAAAAAAACAAACTTACATCTCTATAATCCTTGATTTTTGCCAGTTCTTTTTCAAGATCCGGAATTTCGTCAAGACTGTCGTCTTTTAAAAGTTTCAAAATTACAAATCGTTTCTCCATATCGAAGCTTTTAACTGAAAAAAAGTTTTTTTTAAGAAACCAAATTATTAGCAAGATTTTAAATCATAAATAATAGCAAGACTTGTAATTAAAATTAAAAGAAGAATGCGTCTTACCCTTCACTACTCCTGTGAAGCAAGCCGTAAACTGCGGTTGCAGTTTACCTACAGCTACATTGTAGTGATGGACAGTTCCGGTTCTGGGTTCCGGATGTTCCGGGCAAAACTTGGAGTTCCGGTTCCGGTTTCTGTTCCGGATTTTTGAAAAATCTCAATTCCGGTTCTGGTTCCGGTTCCGGTGTTCCGGGGGTTCCGCAGTTCCGCCCATCACTACTACATTGTATAGGTTTTAGAATTGTTATCGAATAAAACCTAAAGAGCCATAAACCAATAGAAATCTATCCATTAGGAAACTATTCAATTTTTAATCAGGTTTACATTAAATAAATTATTATAAATAATAATACAGCCTGTTCTTTTTGGACCTTATGGTGCAGACATATTATTTTGAACCAATTTTGACAGATTATACTAAAATTATTAAATCCTATACAAATTTATAGATAATTGCGTTGGGAATTTCAGCCACAGATTCGTATTAATTACAATTTTGTTTTTTTTTGCTATTAAAATTTAGTTTGTTTTTAAAAGCTTTGTCTTAACAATGTGGATACAAATTTTATCAAGATACCATATAGTAACCGACATAATTTAAAACAAGCCTCAATTTCGACTAAATAGTTGCAATGTTATGGTGGTTGTGGTGTACACTAGTGATGTTCCTATTCTCCAGTATCATACTCCAGAGCTCCGGTCATTTAAAGCGAAGGGAGCTCCAAAGCTCCGGCTTTTAAATAAACTATTAAAAGTTTATTCAAACAAAAATAATATGTTCTCAATTATTCTACTTTGATTTTCACGACTATTTTTATTTTTATATTTATATTAAATTAAAAAAAAATTCGAAAATTATCTGACAAAATAATTCATGATAGTACTCTTTAAAAATTCATTAAAACAGACAAAAATTGGGCGGAGGTCCGGATCCCCTAGAAGTGGAGCTCCGCTGCTACGCAAAATTACTATTACTATTACTATCCGGGGAACATTACTATTTAACACACGCAAAATAATGTAACTGATTTGTGTATGTCTGGACCAGATCTACCTACCTAACTATTGTTTTAGTTATATTAGTACATACTGGTGACTATAGCCAACGCAAGGCAACATCTAATACCCGAAATTAGGACCGTCTCCTTTTATCTCGTTTGTCTTATAATGACAGATAGCATAGTGTTTTGAAACGAAACATATTAAAACAATTTGACAGATATAACTGCAAATATAATCTAGATATACGACTCCTACTATTTGGCATAATAAATTTATTATTATGTTGTTATACAAAATCTGAATTTGCGTTCATTAAGACCCTCAAATGCCCTCAGAAAGTGTCAAATCAAGAAAGAAAATTTTTTATTTTATAGCATTTTAGAATGTTCAAAATGGCTTTAAATTTTTGATAACATATAAGGAATACAAGTTTTAAAATTTGGTCTAAACAGATAATTTTCGCTTTAAAAAAATTTTCCAGAGTCTATTTTCAATTCTTTAAAATGACTCAAACATTACCGAAAACGAAAAACGAAAATTAATAAAATTTTTAATTTTATTATTTAGGAAATTTTGTATTAAATATTTTAAATTTAGCTTGTGTTTAAGGAAATGATTGTAATTTACTATTTTATAGTGGCTTCTCATAAAAATTTTTAGTAATAAAAAAATTTAAAAAAATAAAATATAAATTATTACGAAAGCCAAATGCTGATCCAATATTTAAGAAAAAAGTCAAAATGTTATAAGTTTAACTTAATATCGATTGTTGCATAATGCAAAAAATTTTGCTTGTTAGATTTTGTGGCTTCCTAACAGCCTATTAATTTGTTTGTATTTATTCAAATTATAAGCATGTGTAATAAAATGCGTAATAATATTTATGAAAAATTACATTGTTCGTAAGTGTTAAAGTCTTCGCAGAAAGATTTTACCACAGCAAAATTTTCCACAATAGGGTCGAGTTTAGTAGTCCTGCAGTACATATCCAAAGACCAAGCCCGCTCCAGCAGTATCATACTGATAACTTCCGCATTGCGATTATCCTGAAGAAAAAAAATTAAAATCAGAAAAATGAAAGCAAACACAAAACCCGAAAGTTTCACTTTGTTTTTTTTTTTTGATAAAATAATAGCAATAATAAGGAGTGTTAATTTTTCGAACCATTTTATTCAAATCATAACAGAAATTAAAAAAAAAAACAAATCATTTAAAAAATTTAATAACCTGATAGTTTAAATTACCAATCTTAAGTATATAATTTTAAATGTGCTCGTTTTTTTTTTCTTTTTAACTTATTAACTTTAATTAACATTAACATTATTAACATTAACTTATTTATTATCAGAAAACCGAATTCTAAAACTGAGCGTTCCTTATAGCCAAAGTTTGAGATTTTTCAAGAACAATCATTACATAAAAACTTATAACGATAAAGTTTTGCTTGTTGTTTTTTGGGTTTCGCTTAGGATTAAAAAAAATCGGTTTCTATCGATATATTTTAGGTTGTTCACAAAGGGTTATAATAATAATTGTGTATTTTGGAAGATTTCTCAAATTTTAAGTGTGTTAAAATAAAATGTAGCTCATTTGGTCCATTGGATGTCATAAAAAGCCTGGAGAAACACGAACATACACCTTAATTATCTATAAAACAGTGTTTTTTTAGTTTATACCGATGTTAAATAAACCGAACATTATCCTTGTTCAAAAATATCGCAAATATTTTTCGACACTATTTCATGATTTAGATCTTTATATAAAAGTAATTTTATAAACAGTTTTTTACGCTTAAATGTTTGTTTAAAAATAAGTTACAAAGTAAAACTAGAAAGTCCTTTTTATCCTCATTTTACTCATGTAAAACTTTCTAGTGAACAAATCTTTTATTTTGCACTTTAATCTCTCTCCTTTTCGGATTCTTAAGACCATTTTTGAGTTTCTTTGATAGACGGTTCTATGCTCCCGCAATTTTATTTTGTTTTTTATTTGTTTTTTTTTGGCTTTAAAGTGATTTTTTGGCTTTTTGGTCCCAAAAAATGCGGCTCTTAGTTCCAAAATTTTTGGTTCTTTACTTCCGGTAACTCTTCCATTTTCAAATCTCATATGAAACTCTGTATGCAATCACGTGAAAAATCCCAATTAAGGCTGGTTTATACTTATGACAAAACCTCCTTTGGACAAAGTCCAAAGGACAAAAGTCCTTTGGAGTTTGTCCAAAGTACAAATACAGCGTAAAAACGTCCTTTGGACTTTGTTCAAAGTACAAAGTCCAAAGGACAAAATCCAAAGGACAACGTGTTTATAGTATCTTGTCCTTTGGACTTTTCTCTTTGGATTTTGTCCTTTGGACTTTGTCCAAAAGACAAATTTAAAGTAGCGTTCATACTTCGTCCAAAAGAAAAAGTCCAAAGGACGTTTTGGCTTTTCTAAAATTGTCGTTTGGACTTTGTCCAAACGCCGTTTTGTCATAAGTATGAACCAGCCTTAACAGTTATGTTAAATCCCCATGACCAAGTTCCCCTGAAAGAGTGTTAATTGCCCATGATATTGAGAAATGCGTTAACAAACTAAAATTTATTTCAAAAACTTAGTTTTAATCTTAAAAACATGAAAACAAATGTTTTGTTTTTGTGTTTAATTTTAAGGGTTAAATTTGAGACAAAATATTGCTGCAAGCGTATTATATTTATAATGAAATGACACTAATTTATAGGGAGTTTGTAATGTTTATCTGGTGTTCAGCCTATGGGGAAATTGTCCTTGGGGTTTTTAGACAATCCCCAGGTAGGGCCAGTTATTTTCACACAATAACACACCTCGTATGTTTTAATTTTTGAAGCTTTGTGAGACAGATATTGCGCGTCTAGTAGTCCTTTCAGTTTAGGAGCCGCCTTTTTGTAGGATTCACAGAAACTGTCCTTCTTTTCTGCACACCATGACTGAAAATTGCTGTCAGCCTCAAGGACTTTGTCCAAAATTGTCGGCATGTCGAAGGATTGGGGTTCACTCTGAAACATATAGCATTGGTGATTGAAACAAATCATCGTTATTGGCATAATGGAATGCCCACAATTGTATCATGCTTGTCGATGTATTATAATAGTTATATGGGTTCACCTAAAAACGCGTTCTAAACCTGAAAAACACTGCTGGCGGATTTTTTTTCAACAAATGTCAGTTGAAAGCTCAGTAAAAAAGCTGTCAAAATATATTTGTGAGTTTTCGTGAGTCAAGATGTACTTTATGTTAAAAATATGATTTTTTTTCCTGAAAAACTATTCAAACTTCAGAAAAAAGCAACTATATTTTTTGAAAACGACCTTGAAAAAAAATCCTGAATATGATGTTATTAAACGTAAAACTTATTAATTTATCTTTTAGCATAATTTTGCTTTAATGTGTTTTAATAGTATATTTTGTTTGAAAATTGATAAATTAGCCAATAAGGAATTTAATTACTGTAAAAACTTATATAATTATTGATCGTCGGACGAAAAAACAAACAAACTCGGAAAAAGTAGCACACTATAAAAATTCAAGTGACAAATTACAAATAATCTTTTTTCCTACCATAACATTTTTTAAGTGAACTGAGTACAGTGAACTGATAATCAATTTTCTTATATCTGCCTGAAATTTCCTAAGTATGTTGGTATGTTTTAAGTTATTTGTAAATTATTAATTATTGTTTAGTGGAATTGACTTTTTATCAATTTAAATTTGATAAGGTAACTTGAGTCAAAACCAATGCACAATTCTCGCTAATCCTTGGTTAATCGCGCTATATGAGTGCGGCTAAAGAGCTTGGAGCTTTTTTCGGAGCAGGCAAAGTTAGGAGGCGAAGTTTCGCTTTATTTTGGTACAGATACGCTGTATTTTGGTTTTGTCACGCTAGAACGATTTTAGGTATAGTTAATTGAATTTACGAGAATAATAAAAACATAATTGTGCGCCCTGGTTCAGTGCAGTACAGCCTTTTCAGATCCCGGCCAATAGTCGTCCAAAATTCTGAGCACTCAGGAAACAGAGCTTTTTTAATAAAAACAATTTAACTCAATAAAAACAATTGATGAGAAGATTCATATCGAGCCCTAATAGATCCAAACATTTTTAGATTTTATTTTATATTATTCAATATTTTTATATTATATATTTTTTATTTTTATTGATTTTTTATTTAGTATATGAAATTAACATTTTTATTAACGATTTCAATTTTAATAAAATTTTTATTAACATAATTAAGCGTGTTTTGTACATCTATTTATTTTTAAGTAATACAAGGAAAAAGATACTGTTATTACTGGCTTCATGTACTTGCTTTTGCTAATATAACTGGATTTTATCGACAAATATATATTTTATGTCACTTACAGATAGAACGATTTTGACAATCGGCTTTTAATTTTAAAAGATGATATTGCATAATATATCTATTTATTTTATTTATTTTTCTATTCATAGAAAACCAGGAAACATATCGTTTTTCATCAACGTTGCAGCTTGAACTTATGTGTAGCTTTTATACAGTAAACACCTAAATGAGTAAGTTCACACCTGATAATTTGAATCCCAAAACTTATTGCACTTCAATAAGTACATATGCAAAATGATCTTATAAAAACTTTATGCTTTAAGTTTGAAAAAAATCCACTTTATGTTTAAAATTTTTATAATTTCTTCAAAAAGAGGGAATTTTTTGTTTCTTTAAAGAGAAAAAATATTTCACGTTTGTATATAAAATATATATTTGTAAATTCAAAAATTACACTTTTTGTCGTTAAAATTGAGCTAAAAACATAATACTATGTTTTTTGAAATTTTTTAAAAAGAAAGTTTCTAAAAATGCACGCTTCCATTGTCCATCTTTATAAAGAAGACCGATTTCAGAAAAACAACAGATATTTTTGAAGGATATAAAAGAAATATGACAGTAAAATATGACAACGGTATAAAAAATATAAAAAATTGGAAAATTTAATCAGGGAAGAGCGCGGAGCGCTCTTTCCCTTATATTAAATGGGTTAAGTCACTGCGCGGTTAACCGTTGTTGATGGCGTCATCGAAATCAACAAAACCTTTAATAGTTTTTTAGCCAATTAAAAATCTAAACATTTTACTTAACTAAAATATTACCCATATTTTTCTGATATTAAAAACCTAAAAACTTTTGCTAAACATACCTGAATTTCATACTAATAAGCTTAATTTGCTTAACTTTTTTTTGTTTTTGTTTTTTTGGGGTCCCCCAAAAATTTTTCCCTGTGGTAAATATTTGGAGCTGATTTTTGCACGTAGATGCTAAATTGTCCCGCACCTGAATTTCATTCTGAATATGCTCTATTGCCCGTAGTTAAACCTCTGTTCATGTGAAAAATGACCAGTTTTTTCTAAATGACGCATTAGGTACTGGGGTACTTGTGACACTTTTTTTTACATTACTTAAATACATATTAAGTAACTTTATTCAGTAATACACATTCTCTTGTGGTTATTTTTTTGGTTTAAATTATGATTCCTTACCTTTTTATAAAAATTATTAATTTTCAACGGAAAGAGCGAAAAAATATTCTTACCACTAATTAGCAGCCATATGGCAACAATAAAGATATTTAAAAGAATAAAATGAAATAAATCTTGGGTGACGTGGTGAGCGCTACGGGGTACAATGTTTCAATAGACGGAAATTTATCAAAATCGAAACAGAAAATACTCTTTTTTAGATGGATTACTATGAAGCTACAATCACTTCAAAAATTTAATGCGAGAAAAGACTAGTCTGGGTAACTCCGTAAAATTGTATGGAACCTGAAAGAACCATATAAAATAGTGTGTTTTTTTTCTGTTAAAATTTTTTAGCTAGACCTGATTTAATCACTTTTTTGGAAATTAGGTTTATTTGTAGTGTTGTTTTTTGCTTGATTTTTCTAGATAGATGATTTATTTTTAAACAACAAAACCACACCATTGTAAATGGTTTTTCCAGGTTCCATACAATTTTACGAGGTTACCCAGACTAGTCTTTTCTCGCATTAAATTTTTGAAGTGATTGTAGCTTCATAGTAATCCATATAAAAAAAGAGTTTTTTCTGTTTCGATTTTGATAAATTTCCGTCTATTGAAACATTGTACCCCGCAGCGCTCACACGTCACCCAAGATTTATTTCATTATTTTTTTTAAATATTTTTATTGTTGCCATATGGCTG
>JASAMX010019056.1:0-29780 GCA_030248175.1 Microlaimidae sp. YZB2_3 | reverse complement strand
TCATTTGGGGATGCGCGTGCATTTCAGTGTAAAGTGACCTAGGCAAACGGCATATTTTCCTGCATTAAAACGGCTACTATGCCACTATTATGGAGAGTGTCATTTAAATAGAGAGGCTCATTATAAAGGCCTACTTTTCCATACTTTTTTATATAGGAGTTGCACATTTTTCGTTATATTATATATTTTTGATAATATTGGATTTGTTTAAAAATATTAGATTTTTAATATAGTTGACGATTATTGAGCTTTAAATTTTGTTGAGAATAGCAAGCAGTTTGAAACAACAAATAAACAACACAACAGCAACACAATGAAGAACACACGGGATTAGAAAAGAAAGAAAATTTTTACAAAGGACAAAAAGCTTGATTTTAATAGTAAATTTTTCTGGCATTTAGTCAGGACCAGTCTCAAAGCTTAAAAGTATCCACGTGAAACTCATTAAAATTGTTTAAGAGCCGCTTTCTCTATGGTTTTAAAATTTTCATTCCAAGCTGTCAGATCAAGAGTCTTCAGATTTCGGTCAAAATAATATATGTAATATTTCAGATCATGTGGACCACAATGAAGCCATTTTTAGCTCGAATTGATTAACCCGTGTGTTCGGTTACCCGTTTGAATTTGGTGCCTTTGGCTTTTTTGAGATTTTGTTTTGTAAAAAAATTGATTTTTTGATTGACAATAAAATCTTACAATTATTGTTTTACAGTTAAATTTTATTCTTATATATGTAAAACTGTTTAAATTTTTTAAAAAATAAACTTTATTTTGATGAATTTTAAGTTTTTACTTATGAAATTTTTTACAATTTTTCAAAAAAATTAAAAATTTTGAGAATTTTGGATTTTGAAAATCAACCAGTTCACCCTCTGAAGTATTCAGTCCATGCTGCTCCTTTGTCTTCTTTGACCCCCACGCAGTTCTTTGAACTGTAAAAAAATAAAGAAAAAACAACATTTTTTAGCATTAATCATTTGAATGGCTAAAATTTTGAGAGCTAAAATAAACCATGCAACAATTGTGATAATTTAGTGACACATTTCAAACCACATATGCTATCAGTTATGCTTAAACTTACTATATGTAGGTAAAAATAATTAATCTTTTTAAAAATCAGGTTTATTTTTGAAAAATTTAGTTTTTAAACCCAAAATTTTACAATTTTACAAAGAAACGTAAATTTTTAAATTTCTAATTTTCTTCAAATTTACCCAGTTTACCAATTTCTAAACATGCAACCTAAGCCCGAGGTTTGAATAACTTTCATATATCAACTTTTGAAATATGTAGCATAATTAAAAAAATTATCAAATGAAATATCATTAAGATTTTTACTTTTTAATCCAGTCTGATACGCTTTATTTCCAAAGATTTGAGATTTAAATATTTAGTCTATCAAGATAAATTTGAGCAGAAAAATTACATTTATGAAATACCCAACGGGCAAAATATCTTTGTACGCTCAAGAAGTCAATATTTTTTAGTAAATATAGAGACTACACTGGGCTACAGGACTCCGAAATGGCGCGTATATATATATTAGTGTTGTAAAAAATAATGATTTTTGATTATTCTAAGTAAGTAAAAGTAAATCAAAAAAATTAAATTCAAGTAAAGTAAAAGTAAAAGAAATTTGTGATTTTTTATTTTAATTAAAATATAAGTAAGACCTATTTTTTAAGTAAAAGTAAATTTTGAAACGTCGCAAAACCCCCTTTTTTTAAGCTCCAGAGGTCCGTCCCAAAGTTTTTTTGCGAGTTTTATGTATAAATACATGGTGTATAGCGTGTTACGGCTTAAAAATTTTTTTCTGCCACTCATTTTCCAACAAGCCCATTGGAAATTGCGTTGTTAAAATTACTTAAATTTTATTTAAATTAATTTAACTATTTGGTGGAAAAAATGCAAGTAAGAGTAAAAGTAAAAGTAATTGAAATTTTAAAAGTCAAATAAAAGTAAATGTAAAAAGTAATTGAAATTTCAAAAGTCGAGTAAAAGTAAAAAAAAGCAATCCAAAATCCGTTACTTTTATTTGTTTAAGTAAAAGCAAAAGTAATCTTATACATTACTAGTATATATGAAAAATATGATTGTAAAAGCACGTTCTTATTGGACGTTTTAAAACATCTAAATATCATATTTGAAACTTGGCATGCCCTTGTAGTAATTTTACTTTAATGCGCAGAAAACTTTAAATCATAGGAAATTAGCTAATCTATAACCCGAGCAGTATTTTTAGCTTACAATATATTATTTTGAATTAAAAATGGTGCTTTAGGGTAGCAAGATCCAATATGAATTACAAAAAAATTGTTTTTAACCACCTTAAGCTGTCATATATCCCATTTAATCAAAAAGTCTAAGGATTTCTGAAGCTTTTAATTAGATTCGTGTTTGTTTCATGCTTCATATATTTTAATATCGTCAGCAAAAAGCTTGCAGTTAACACAAAAAAATGTTGAAGCAAATAGTTTATATATAGCAGAAAAAGCAATGGTCCAAGTACAAAATCCTTGGGAACCCCAGATATAACAGAAGCACTGTCAGAAATATTGGGCTTAATAAAAACTCGCTGTTTACGATTTGTAAAGAAGGCTTTAATCAAGAGGCAACGGTCTCCACAAATTTTATAAGCAATTTATTATGACAAAAAAAAATAAAAGTCTTACTAAAATCAATTTATACAATGTCAATAATTTTTCCTTAGTCTTAAGTTTTATTGCAGTCGTCATTAGTTAATTCAAGAAGCTGCGAGCATTAGTTTTTTTACGCAGAAATCTATTTTGATCTTTGGAAATCAATTTATTACACCTAGAATAGTCAATAAGTTGGTTTTTGGTTATTATAAGTACATAACTTTGCATGCAATGTCGTTTATTTTATGGCGTTTATTTAGTGTGTCTAGCTTTAAATCAAAAGAAAGCCGCAATTTTGTTAATTGCATTTGTGCGAATGTACCCAGTATTTACAGCATAGGAAATTGTAATATTCTGGATAATCTTTTATATCTCAAAATCAATACGACTTTTTTTGTTTTAGTGAAACCTGGCTGAAACAGAATATTACAAATGCAATAATTAACGGTCGCAATGCTTATAAGGTTTTTAGGCGAGATAGAGAAAATAAACTCCCAGGAGGAGTTGCCATTTTCGTTAAGCAGGAAATAAGCGCTCGAAAAGTATTGATTGCCAAAGAATTTTCAAATCTTGAAATCGTAGCCGTGGATATTTTGGGAAATTTTCTTTTTCGACTTATCTGTTTTTATTGGCCTCCTAACAGTTTATTTGAATAATTCGAAAATTTTTGTTCTTGCATAAAAAATCTCACTAATATTGATTTTCCTGTCTTTATCTGTGAACTTTAATTGAAGAATCTTTTATTCAGCTTTTTAGGTCTCCAACCAGAGGTGAAAACTTTCTCGATCTCATTTTTTGTAATAATGAATCACAAATTACAAATATTTTAGTATCTGAGCCACTGTTTAACAGCGATCATGAAAGCATAAGTTTTTTAACTAGAGGTCATTATAAAACAGTAAATGCAAAAAATACATTTCTTGATTTCAATCAAGCAAACTGGTCAGCGATGAGTGATTATCTAAATTTTATTGATTTTGTTGGTCTGTTTCAAGCTAGTGCCTCAGCAGAAAACACTGGGGAATTGCTAAAAATAAATTAAATGAAGCAATTAGCAAATTTGTGCCTCTTAAAATAAAAACTTCAGATTTAAAACCTTTTTTTCTAAAATATATTCAAAAAATTAAAATGGAAAAGAAAAAAATGTGGTATAAAAACATGCGTTCAGAATTTAAAACTGAATATTACACAATTAACAGGCTCTTTAAAACTGAAGTAATAAAGTTTAATAATAAAAAAGAACAAAAAATTTTCAGAAGTTAAGATCGAAATAAACTATTAAAATTTATAAAAAACAAAAGAAATGCTAAATACTGTATGCCACCTTTAAGGTCTCAAAATGGGGAACTAGTAACTAATCTTTTAAAACAGTGTGAGCTTCTGAACTCAAATTTTGCAAGAAATCTTACAAAAGATAATAACTCACACGTGTATTTTTCCAACAGAAATATTACAGGTACTAAGTTTTGCAACATAAAATTTACACCAGAAATTGTGCTTAAAGCTCTAAAAAAGCAAAAATAAAATAAAAAAGAAGAAAACCTGACAATATTCTTTCAATAGGTTTTAAGAAACTAGCTCACTCCTTGGCTGCTCCTTTGGCTTCTGTCTTTGAAGTTCCTTTTCATCTGCATAAGTTACCTTCTAATTGGTTGTTAGCAGAAGGTATAGCTATTTACAAAAAAGGTTGTCAAAGTGACGCAAGCAATTTATGAAAACTTGCATATATAATCAACTTTTTGAATACCTAAAACATAAAAATTTAATTTCAAAGTAACAGCATGGATTTCTTCATAAAAAATCAACATGTACTTAACTATTAGAATCTTTTAATGACTGAAACAATGCAATAAACAAAGGTTGGGTAATCGATGTAGCTTATATCGATTTCAGTAGGGCCTTTGATTCCATGTGTCACGCCAAACTTGTTTCAAAACTTAGTTCTTATGGAATATCTGGGAACTTGTTACACTGGATATCTGCTTTTCTTCATGGCGGGCAGCAAAGGGTAGTTCTGGGAACAGTCAGTTCATTATTGATAAACGTTACTTCTGGTGTCCCTCAGGGGGTCAGTTTTGGGTCCACTTTTGTTTCTTCTTTCCATTAATGATATTTCTAATGAAATTTCTGATGTATCCTGCAAATTGTTTGCGGAAGATGTCAAGCTGTATCATATTCGTCAAAAACACAAGGACAATTCAAAATTGCAAAATGTTATTAACAAGCTAGTTTTCAGGGCGCAAAATAGCAACTCCAAATCGCTGAACACAAGTGTTGTGTTTTTTATATGGGATATAGTAATCCAAAAGCCCCTCTGACTATTAAATCTAATACATTAGCACCAAGTTTAGAAACGCGTGACTTAGGCGTTCTTGTATCAAACAATCATAAATGAACATTGTAGGCAAATAGCAAAAAAAGCTTTCTCTGTGATAAATATATTGTTCAGATCTTTTTAAACTAATAACTGCAAACCCTTAATTATTGCGTATAAAGCATTCGCAAGACCTATTTTTGAATACTGTTCTCAAGTATGGTCACCATTTATATAATTATATAGATCTAATTGAAAGTGTTTAAAGGAAATTTACGAAAAAAATGGTAAAAAGGCGTGATATTTTTCTTAATTATAATGGATTTGGAAGAGTGAAAAAAGTGGTTTCAAACTGTTTAGCTGAATAAAAAAGGCGTTCCCGCTTAGTTTAACCGTGTTAAAAAAATGATTTTTCAGCGCGCTGAAAAATTAGCGCGCTGAAAAATAGAATCTGCCCAAAGAAAGATAATCCTCGTGCTAGCTTGGTGTTAGTTAAATTACAAATTACAGTAGGTTTCGGTAAACCTGGGCTGGGGCTAAGTCTGTTAAATTTTCATTAAACGATAAAATTAGATATAAAAACAAAATTTAGAGGAATTATTTGTATAAAAAACTGCTAACCTTTTAAAACTCTATTAAGTAATTGCAAATTTGTGTAAAAAGTGGCAGAACAAAATATTGTAAATATATGCTAAACAAGGAATTTTTCGAACAAAAAAATAAAATTAGCCACGAAACCTACTGTAATTTGTCCGGATTAACTAACACCGTGCTAGCACCCAAAAATACCGTAGTTTACACGGTGCTTACACCGAATACACTAACACGGTGTTTGCACCGTGTTTACCCCGCTTTGTGAATTCCGGCCCTCCTCGCCAAGCAGAATTTTGTTTGTTTTTATGTTTGTTTGTGTATGTGTTTTATTAAATTGTTAATATTTGGTTTTTTTATTATTTTTGTTTTATTTAAATTTATAAACAAAAAATTGTTTTTAGCTTTAAAAACTTTGTTTTAGGTTAAATTGATATTTTAAACCCCAAGCCAGAATTAAAAATCAACCGAATTGTGTTTATTTTTGATTTTACAGAAATAAACTTATCTTATTATGACGCATTTTTATTGACCTAATTAGGTACAAGTCCAATACGTATACTAATTATTGATTTTACGGTATTAGTGCAGTATAACACCTTTACCGAGATGAGGAACATCTTGCATTCACATATATGTATTTATTTATTGCAGATATGAATATGACTATGCCATGCCGATTGGCGCTCATTAGCCGTTTTCCAGATATTAAAGAAAAGTCCAAGAAGCTCCATACAAAATGGGCTTTTTTCACTATTTTCATTTTTAATTTTAAGACTATTTTCCCGTAGTAAATAACGTGTTTTTTTAGTTATCAAATGAAAATATATAATTTTGTGCAGTTTTTAACGTTTATAAAACGTAAATGCAAAGCACCATATAACGGTGAGAATGCCGTAAAATAAACCCTATTCAAAAAAGTATCAGTCCATTTATACTGTAGTTCATGTATTCATGGGAAACCCATGTACAGACGTTTAACGGTTTAACCAAAAATATATAATAAATAATAACGAAAAATGTGAAACTCCTATATAAAAAAGTACAGAAAAAGTGGCCTTTATAATGAGCCTCTCCATTTAAATGACACTCTCCACTATAATGGCATAGTAGTCATTTTAATTCGGCGAGTTAAAATGGAGAGGAAGCCATTATAATAGCCATTTATTCATTTAATTTCACTTTATATATACAAGTGTAATACTGTCCGGGCCGTACGAGTTTTAGCGTGTTGGACAGTATTAAACCAACACGGGAAAACTCGTGCGGCCCGGACAATATTACAATTGTAAGTATATGAAGTGAAATTAAATCAATAAATAGCTATTATAATAGCTTCCTCTCCATTTTAACTCGCCGAATTAAAACGGCTACTATGCCATTATAGTGGAGAGTGTCATTTAAATGGAGAGGCTCATTATAAAGGCCACCTTTTCTGTACTTTTTTATATAAGAGTTGCACATTTTTCGGTATATTATATATTTTTGGTTTAACTAATTAAATAAAATACGATCGTGATCTTTGCCGACGGTTCTGCCGACGGTTTTAAACTAAAAACTGCCGACGGTTTGATAGTAAAATTGTTATAAAAACATAAATACCTAAAACAAACTGTCGGCACTAAGAATATAGATAAAATATATCATTCTACGCAAAATCACACTTAAATTTTTGATAATTATTTGCAAAATAGCATAAAATCTATATAATAAAAGAAAGTGTAAAGTAACTAAAATATTTTTTATTAAAAACGAGATTTGATAAAACAAGGTAAGTGAACGATAATTTAACGAATAAAGATTGGGATTTGAATAACAGTTAAGTTAGTTTTAAAAGTTTAAACGGGAAATAAGCATAAAGCTTAAATGTTAAAGGTTATAATGATTTTTAGCAGAAAACAAAAAATTAATTTTTTCCCTTTAATTTTATAATGTTTTTTGGACTCATACAAAATTTACGGTTTTATGCTTGTTTTTATATTTTTGGTCGTTCCTGCGTTTCATAATAGTTTATTACTATTTTTTTATCTATCATAATTATGTTTTATCTACTCTTCATTTTTAATCTTAATTTTTGTTTTCTGCTAAAAATCATTATATCCTTTAACATTTAAGCTTTATGCTTATTTCCCGTTTAAACTTTTAAAACTGACTTAACTGTTATTCAAATCCCATTTTTTATTCGTTAAATTATCTTTCACTCATACATGGGCACGGGGGGGGGTTGGGGGGGTTAACCCCCCCAAATTCTGAGAAGTGGGGTTTAACCCCCCCACTCAGAAGTGGGGGGGGGGAGAAAAAGTTAACCCCCCCTAATTTTGGAAAAATGAAGAAAAAAAATGTCTTTAAAATGACTTCTAACTGCCTCCAAACTTAAGTTTTGAGGTCAAAATGAATGTTTTAAGCAATAAAAAGCTCAAAAATGCAATAAAAAGGGCTTTTTGACCTAAAATTAGTGTTTTTAACCTATTTTTCCTTCAAAATCGAAAAACGATATGGGTAAAATGCACACCAGAAAAAAAGCGATATGGGTATTTTGCGTTTCTCGGATTTTAACCCCCCCCTAATTTGGCGTTTAACCCCCCCCCACTCCGGACCAACTTGCCCATGTATGCTTTCACTTACCTTGTTTTATCAAATCTCGTTTTTAATAAAAAATATTTTAGTTACTTTACACTTTCTTTAATATCACATGTCCTACTTTATTTATTATATAGATTTATTTATTGTAATTTCTTGTTATTGTATTTTTAGTATACCTTGTGTAATTATTGCTTTAATTGCTTACGTATTTATAGAACAGCCTGATGATGGTAACTTGAAGTTATCGAAACGTTGCAAATAATGATCGGAATAAAATGTTTATCGACTATTCTTTTGTTTATTGTCAAACTACGGTTCCCACCAGCGAAAAGCATAAAATCCTATATTGAAAACCGTCGGGGAGTTGCCGACGGTTTTAGGATGTTGAATAAATTTTAAAAGTTTTTTTCCGATTATTTCGCAATAATATAAAATGTAATTAACGTTTTTATGTTCTTGAAAACTGAAATTAAGAGCTAATATTAAAATCAAGATTCTCTAAAAAAACTAAAAACACCCTGCCCCCCTTTCTCACCTATGGCTGATTGTTGTTTTGATTAAAGGGGCACTGTCACAAATCAAATTCTTATATCGCCCGAAGCACATTACTCCTTTAATACTGAACCAACCGAGTTGAAATTTGAAAATGCCGTAGGTTTGCAGCTGATCACTTCAAATAGTAAATTTGAAATAGATAAGTTAGATATTAAAAAAGCAGTCCGTTTGAGCGATATAGGAATTTTATTTGTGACAGTGCTCTTTTAAGGTCGTCAAGTGGGTTTTTTCAGCTCAGACAAAAGTGATGGTTTATTTTCAATCCTTGAAAACATACCGTTTAATAAAAATTTATCATTAATAAATTTTTTGCTTTTAGGTTTTCCTTAGGCTTAGGTTTCGCTTAGGCTTAGGTTTTTCTTAGGCTTAGGCTTAGGCTTTTAATACTCGATCAAAAAACAAAATAGAAACTTTTCTAATACTTTCCAAAAACCTATTAAATAATAGTTAGAAAACGAAATTTTCCTTGCCTCGCAGAAATTTTTAATTGATAGTTTCTTTAATTTTTTTTAATTTAAATCAGTTTTGCTGTGTAATAATGGTCATTTGTGTTATATAAACCTAATATAAATAATAAAAAATGCCTAAAAATTAATGTAATAACTATCAGCTAAAATTAAATTTCCCAGTGTGTTTTGGCATATTAAATTTAAAATTTTCTCTCCTAGGAAGCATATTATCCTCCGGACTTCTTTACAAAGGGCTATACCCTTTTCCCGTTGATCCCGCTGGAGCATAGGTGTGCAGCCTCTCGGATTTTTTTTGGTGGAGGGGGTATACCCGACCCCTAAAATTTGGGGGGGTGTCCCAAAAATTTTTTTTTGGGGTATACCTCAACTACCCCAATTTTAGCGTTTTTAGTACTGAGACCCCCCAAATTTTAGGACGGTGTCCGAGGTACCCCCAAATTTTAAGGGGGTGTCGGCTATAGTCGGGATTTGGGGGGTATAACCCGAACCCCCCAACCCTCCCCTCTGCCTACCTATGCGCTGCAGAGCTCTCGCCCTAGACCTTTCTGCAGGGGGTGACGTGCAAAATACCCACAAAAGTAGTGTAAAATCCCCATGGAAAAATTCTCCATAACGTAGTGCGAATTCCCCATAACAATCAGAAATGCGTTCGCAACCTAAAATGTGTTAAAAAAACTAAGTTTTAATCATTAAACATGTTTTAATTTTTTCTAAGCTTAAGCAAAGCAAAGCCCTAAAACCAAGCTAAATTTTATCATGATAAAATTTTGTTGTATTTTCCAAGTGTCAAAATTTAGAGAAAATATTGCAAACGCATTATATTTATGGGGAATTTACACCACCTTATGGGGATTTTGTAAAGTTTATGGGGATTTTGGCCTATGGGGAATTTGTCCATGGGGTTTTTATACGGACCCCTTCAGGGTTTCTATTTTAATTCCTACCCCAGATAGCCCCAAAATGAAATTCTGGTTTCATCACTGGAACCGGTTCAGGTAAATATTTCCGCAACAACTATTTCGGTATCAATATAATGTTTTTAGCCTATTTCAATGTATTTTAAGCCATTTTAGATCTATTTTTACCTTATTTTCGCTTTTTTAGTCCCTTTTTTCCCTTTTCCTTTCTTTTTTTCTCTTTTTCTCCTTTTTTCTCCTCCCTGCTTGCCCCCCCCCGTTTTAAAAAAGTTGTCCCCCCGTGCCCCCCCATTTTGGAATTGCTCCCCCCGTTTTAACCCCGGGGGGAGGGCAGTGCACAGGTCTGCAGTATTATTTTCACAGAAGAAGAAATTTCTGGAAGGGATTTTTTCCGCTTTTTTTTGTTTCTCTTGTAGTTATATAAATAACTGCGAACGCTGGCAGAAAAGTAGGAAAAAATTCCTAAATTTTTTCCTCGGAAATAATCTTCCAAAGAAAATAATATTGGGAAAATACTGCCACGGAAATTGTTGTTACGAAAATCTTTCCCGAAAACCCTAAACCGTATGGTACGTCTTTTTCAACGTTAAAAACTTCTTGCACTGACTCACGCTGGTTTTTTTGAAAGTTTTTGCGCTGCCTGAAGAATTTTTCTGCGTAATTGCGTAATTGTTTTAGACTGTTTGTTATTAAATTTTAATGTTTTTTTTGTTTAAAAAATAATTTCGCTTGTATACCTACCAGCCAGCCGAATGTCGGACGCAAACACTGTATTAGAATTTTTTGTCTAAAATTTTAGGCTTTTAGGCAAAATTTTAATATTTTTTTAGAAAATAATTTCGCTTGTACACGTACCGTACCAACTAGGCAAATGTGGGACGCGAACGCAACGTCTGAAGAATTTTTTGTCCAAAACTTGGACTCCAAAAATTTTAATATTTTTGAGAAAATAATTTCGCTCATATGCCTACCAACCTGCCGAATGTGGGATGCGAACACCACATTAGAATTTTTTGTCTTAAATTTTAGACTTCAAAAATTGTAATGTATTTTAGAAAATAATTTTGCTTGTACACGCTCCAGCCAGGCAAATTAGGGACGCAAACTCAACAATTTCTGAAGAATTTTTGTCTATAATTTTAGACTCCAAAATTTTAATATTTTTTATACCTACCGACCAGCTGAATGTGGGCCGCGAGTTTTAGGCTTCCAAAATTTTACTATTTTTTTGTTTTGAAAATAATTTCCCTCTTACATCTATCAGCCAGCCGAATGAGGGACGCGAACGCAACTTTGTCTAAAGAATTTTTTGTCTAAAATTTTAGACTTCCAAAATTTTAATATTTTTTTAGAAAATAATTTCGCTCGTACACTTACGTACCAGCCAACCGAATGTGGGACGCGAACGCAACTTTGTCTAAAAAATTTTGTGTCTAAAATGTTAGACTGCCAAAATTTTAATGATTTTTAGAAATAATTTTGCCCTTATACCTACCAGCCAACCATAGATGAACACGGTCAAAAAGCCAAAGGTGGGGTGTTTACCCCGGGTAAATGACATTTCAAAATCTAGGAGGGGGGTCCTAGGGGGGTCGAACCCCCCTAGCTTTCTAGGGGGGGTCGACCCGGGGTGGAAGATTTTGAAACCTAGAGGGGGGTTAGGTGGGGTCCAATTTCCGAAGCAAAATACTTTTAAACCATTAAAGGTTTAATAAAAGTTTTTTTTTATAAGATAATACTACTTTTTATTGATTAAAAAGCGATATTCAGGTATAAAAAGGGTGTAAAAACATGAATTTGTGTAAAAAAATCACGTTTTTGGAAGAAAATTTAGTATAAAAAAGGTACTTAAAATTTTCTCGAAAGGGGAGGGGCAGGGGGGGGGGTCAGATTTCAAAATCTTGAGGGGTTCAGAGGTAAAAAATTCGAAAATTTGGGGGGAGGGGAGGGCCCCCCTGGATTTTTTTCTAGGGGGGGGGCCGCAAAATTTTGAGGCTAGGGGAGGGGTGGACCCCACCCTAACCCCCCCCCCTGTTCATCTATGCAGCCAACCGAACGTAGGCCGCGAACACAGCATTGAAATTTTTAGTCTAAAATTTTAGACTTTCAAAATTTTAATATTTTGTTGGAAAATAATTTCGCTCGTACAAGTACCAGCCAACCGAATGTGGAACGCGAACGCAACGTTGTCTGAAGAATTTTTTGTCTAAAATTTTAGACTGCCAAAATTTTAATGATTTTTAGAAATAATTTTGCTCTTATACCTACCAGCCAGGCGAATGTAGTAGGACGCAAGCTCAACGTTGTCTGAATTTTTTAAAATGTCTAAAATTTTAGACTGCCAAAATTTTAATAATTTTTATGCTAAAATTTTAATTGAAATTTAAATTGCTAAAGGACTCCGTACTTAAAATTTTGATGATTTTTAGAAAAAAAATTGCGCTCGTACACCTACCAGCCAGCCGAATGTGGGACGTGAACGGGGAGCTGGCCCAGGACTCGGCTGCGGCATGCGGAGACTACTACGAAGAGTTGATAGCCAGCGCGGCCCGGAGGGCGGCCGCCGTCACCACCGCCTGCACCCCGCCGGCGGAATGGGAGACGATGCCCGAGGACGACCCGAACGGTAATGTGAATCGTAACATCGGAGACGGCGTACCCCGCTGGGGGCCGAAACACGCCGGTGCGAAGCAACTGGCGCAGATGTACAGTCCAGGTAAACATAAGTATTATCTCCATTCCTCCTAAACGGTCCAATAATTTCCCTCCCCCCCCAGTTTATCTGCGGTTGTGCCCTTGTTTTAATACTAAGAAATATTCACCATTTTGACCTATTTTCGAAAAATGTTGGCAGTTTTTTTTGCTAAACATAAACCATTCTAGATCAATTTTTTTTATTAAAATTTAATTTTCCCCATTTTCTCTTTTTTTTTTCCTTTTTTACTTCTTTTTTTACATCCTATCCCGGTGTGAAAAATTGCCTCCACAATTAAAACAAACCTTTTAGTATAAGTTCACCATACACACCGGTCGTATATTCAGAAATTATTATCAGCGTTTTTTTAATAATCAGTAACCTTATTATTTTAGTGTTAAATTAAGTAAAACAAAAACTTCATTGCTTCTGAAAATCGAATAAATAGAATCGAAATAAAACAATCTTTTATTGGCAACTTGCACCCTTATGTAAATATAGCTTCGTCATAACAGCCAACAATAAAAACAGCCAACAATAAAAACTTTTTTAATTAAACTTATGATAAATGTTATTTTTGTCATTATACGGATATTGGTATAAAATGAAATAATTATAATAAAGTTATAACCTTACATGGGCACGGTGGGATTGGGGGGGTTAACCGTAACCCCCTCCCCAAATTTTGAGAAGGGGGGTTTAAATCTTCCCCCCACTCAGAAGTGGGGGGGGAGAAAAACTTAACCCCCCCAATTTTGGAAAAATGAAGAAAAAAATGTCTTTAAAATGACTTCTAACTGCCTCCAACTCTTAAGTTTTGAGGTCAAAATGAATGTTTTAAGCAATAAAAAGCTCAAAAATGCAATAAACAACTTGCCCATGTATGGTTAAAACGGTAATTGGTTTATAGGCAAACGGCTTCAGGAAATAATTTCAGTGGTGCTAGCTGTAACCTTAATGACACTTAATTTCGCATTTTTGTTGTGGCGCATTCAACTGGCGAGTCCGTTCAAGATACTACTAGGAGCTTGTAAGTCTTTTTAATCTAAATCTGCGTTGATTCAGACCTGTGCACGGTCTGGAAATGCCCCCCGCTTTGTTGGAGGATTTGCCCCCCGTTTTAGTGCCCCCCACCACCACCAAAATATAAATAAGTACCCTAAATTATGACGCCATTTTTGACCTATGATGACGCCATCATCGCGAATTTTTTGCAGTTTTTAGCCTATTTCAATGTAGTTTAAGCCGTTTTAGACCTATTTTTACCTTATTTTCGCTTTTTTTTGTCCCTTTTTCCCTTCTTTTTTCTCCGTTTTTTCTTTCCCCTGCTTGCCCCCTCGCTTTATTGCCTCCCGTTTCAAAAAAATTGCCTCCCCGTGGCCCCCCGTTTTGGAATTGCCCCCCCCCCAATAAAACCCCGGGGGGGGGCTGTGCAGAGGTCTGGTTGATTTGTAAGCTGTTACGACGATTATGAGGGGCTAGGATTAACATCGAAATTAGAATATTTATGAGCGGTCACATTTAAAACTTACGTATTAATAATTGAATTATTTCTTTTTTTCACTGTTTAAATTTTAGTCTTGGACAATTAAACATTTATTTCGTTTTTCATTACGTAAAAATGCATATTGGGCAAAAGAATCATGTTGGTAACTTGTTTTCAAAATGGTCTATTTTATTTGTTTTAGTTTTTGGCATTTTATCAGCTGACTTCGCAAGTGGTTTAGTACACTGGGGTGCTGATACTTGGGGCTCAGTAGACACTTTTGTAGGAAAGGTATGTTTATGCTTTGAATTGTTGATTTAATTTTGTAATTATATCTTTTATTTATATTTTAACTTGAATTATTTATTAATATATTTATCCTGAAATTTTCGACTCCCTTGGCAGACAAAAACCACTCTTTTAAATTTTTTTTACAGAAAATTTAAAAGGACATAAATAAATAAATAATATAGACATAAATACTAATTAGGAAGACTTCAGGGTTCTACATTTTAGCAGGGGAAAGGCATTAAAACTTTATGCTCATTGCTTACTAGCTATTTTTCAACCAGTGGATCTTAGCTAGGACGTTAAATGTGACAGACAATTATTTATTATATTTTAGGGGAACTACGGGGTCATAGATAAACACGGTCAAAAAACTAAAGGGGGTGTTTACCCCGGGTAAATGACATTTCAAAACCTAGGAGGGGGTGCTAGGGGGGGGTCGACCCGGGGTAAGTTTTTGAAACCTAGAGGGAGGTCAGGTGGGGTCCAATTTCCGAAGCAAAATACTTTTAAACCATTAAAGGTTTTATAATAGTTTTTTTATAAGATAATACTACATTTTATTAAATAAAAAGCGATATTCGGGTATAAAAAGGTGTAAAAACATGAGGTTGTGTTGAAAATTCACGTTTTTGAAAGAAAATTTAGTATAAAAAATACTTAAAATTTTCCCCAGAAAGGAGGGGGGGGGGTCAGATTTCAAAATCTACGGGGGGATCAGGGGTAAAAAATTCAAAAATTTGGGGCGAAGGGGGGAGGGGGGGGGGCAAAATTTCGAGGCTTGGGAGGGTGGACCCCACCCTACCCCTTCCCCCTTGTTCATTTATGTACGGGGTTTTAAATTTAAGCAAAGTATTGCATATTTGTCACCATTATTTTCAGAATTCAGATTACCGTTTCCATGGGGGTAACCAGGATTTCGGAAAGGGGGGTTCAACCCTGAACAAAATTTCGAAAATGGGGGGGGGGTCCAGAGGGGTCCAAATCCTAAACGTTATAAAAGGGCTAAAAAAAATTTTCCGCGCTTCGCGCAGAGTGTTATTATCTTGTTTATTCCACATGCTTCGTTTTCTTATTATCTAATAAAAATAAGTTCATTAAAACAAAAAAAAATTTACCCGCTAGATCCCCCTGGCTACGCACACGACCGTTTCTATGATCAGAGTTTTGGGGTGTTAGCATTTAAAATTAAAACCACCTTAGTTTTGATCCCATTTATGCTCATTGCTTACTAGCCATTTTGCTACCCAACCCAGTCAATTGCAATTTATGTAGCCAGGATATTGTAACAGAGAGTTATTAATTTTTAGCTAGTTCCTACCGGAGTGACATGTGATATTGTAACGTAAAAAAACATTAGCGTAAACGCAAGGCCTTGCCACAATATGTTTTTTTTTGGGGGGAGGGAGGGCAGAGCATACATGAGCAAGTTGGTCTGGAGTGGGAGGGGGCGTTAAACCCCAAATTAGGGGGGTTAAAATCTGAGAAACGCAAAATACCCATATCGTTTTTTTTTCTGGAGTGCATTTTACCCATATCGTTTTTCGATTTTGAAGAAAAAATAGGTAAAAAACGCTAATTTTAGGTCAAAAAGCCCTTTTTATTGCATTTTTGAGCTTTTTATTGCTTAAAACATTCATTTTGACCTTAAAACTTAAGTTTGAAAGCAGTTAGAAGTCAATTTAAAGACATTTTTTTCTTCATTTTTCCAAAATTGGGGGGTTAACTTTTTCTCCCCCCCCCCACTTCTGAGTGGGGGGGGTTAAACCCCCTTCTCAGAATTTGGGGGGTTAACCCCCCCCCAACCCTCCCCCCGTGCCCATGTATGGGGCAGAGTGGTCACCCTCTAGAGCCAAAATTTCGGATTCCCGTGAATAAAATCCAGGTTCCCCCTTCCCCCCAAAGCTCGAGAGCGGTCCGGCCTGACCCCCTAGTGAAGCCGACCCTCTCCCCCCTCCCGACAAATATACAAGTATAATTTTTTATTTACTGTCTAAAACACGATTTTTTACTTAAAAAACAGTGTTTAAATACTTTTTTTAGGTCTAAATAGCCTGTTTTTTTAGTATATAAAATTTAATATTAGACCTAAACAGACCTGTGCACGGTCTGAAAATGCCCCCCCCCGTTTTATTGGAGGATTTGCCCCCCCCCCCGTTTTATTGCCCCCCCCCCCGCCAAAAAATGAAAAAGTACCCTAAAAAAATGACGCCATTTTTGACCTATGATGACGCCATCATCGCGAATTTTTTGCAGTTTTTAGCCTATTTCAATGTATTTTAAGCCATTTTAGACCTATTTTTACCTTATTTCCGCTTTTTTTGTCCCTTTTTTCCTTTTTCCCTTCTTTTTTTCTCTTTTTTTTCTCCTTTTTTTCTCTTTTTTTTCTTTCCCCCCTGCTTGCCCCCCCGTTTTATTGCCCCCCCCATTTCAAAAAAGTTGCCCCCCCGTGCCCCCCCCCCGGGTGGGAATTGCCCCCCCCCCCCCCGTTTTAACCCCGGGGGGGCAGTGCACAGGTCTGCCTAAATACACTTAAGTTACTGATTTAAAAAATCGGAACCCCCCCCCCCCCGGACTCCCTCCTAAAAAGCGAGGGGAGTCCGGACCCCCCTGGACCCCCTCCCAAAAAAAATTTTGGTCTTTCACTCGGGGGTGGACGCCCCCCCCAAGCGGACCTGACAAAAAACATCTATGGTTGCCACTTGTAACTCGCGTTGTCTCTTGTCATTCTAGTGTGGGCTTAAGGTTTTAACAACTTAAAAGCGTACACCAGAATGACAAGTGACACCGTCAGTCGCCAGTGATAAGTGACAATGCAGACCTGTGCACTGCCCCCCCGGGGGGTTAAAACAAGGGGGGCATTTCCAGACCGTGCACAGGTCTGACAATGCGTTGACATTTTTCAGCATTTCATTCGCCCATTCCGGGAGCATCATATCGATCCGACGGCCATCACGAGGCACGATTTCGTGGAAGTGAACGGGGACAATTTCGCGCTGTGCATACTGAAAATGGCTCACGTGACCTATCAACACGTCACTTTGAGCCAATCGGAATTGGTGCCGCTCATCGCTTGGCACTGGTACTGGCTCCTCCTCGCCTTCTACGTGGCTATAACGAACCAGGTTCGTTCGCTTGTTTGTTTGTTTGTTTGTTTGTTGGAAAATGGATTTGCAATTTTTTGAGGCATAACTAAACACGGGGTGCCACAGGTTATTATAAATTGCAACAAATTAGATTTTATTATAGTTAAATAATTATTTAGCTCTAACGGAACGATTTTTATTTGAAAAATAAAAAAACTAAATTATTTTCAAATTTTTATGCGCCGCTAAGCGTTTACCTTAAAATTATCAAACTAAAAAATTCTTTAACTTAGCAGTTAACCTGATTTAACATAATAAGAGGAATCATTGGTTTAAGATTTACTTTATTGGTTATTGGATGGAAAAGAAGTGATTTATTAGTTTTTATAGTGCTAGTCCTTACTATTTTTACCACAATTCACAAAAATATTAAATTTTATGGTGGTTTTAGTGGAGGGGGAAGTTAGGCAGTTTCGAGATTTAGTTTTTGGGGGTATAAACTCCTACTTACTACCCCTTTTGCTTGATCAAGTAAGGGGTATACCCTTGCTTGATCACCAGCATGTTTGACTGAATGCAGCCCAAAGATTTTAAACTTTTGGGATAAGTTACAATCATAAATGAAAATGATCATCCTAGGGGGGTCTCTACCCCGGCTAAATGACATTTCAAAATCTAGGAGGGGAGTCCTATAAAGGGGGGGGACTGGGATGGGAACCTCCTGGTTTTTTAGGGGGGTCGGGCCGGAGTGGTAAATTTTGAAACCCAGAGGCCGGATTAGGTGTGGTCCAGTCATTTTCATCTATGGTTACTACAATTTTTACACAAATACTTCATAATCATTGAATTAGTATTTAAAAGGACAGAACACAAAGCCACTAATATTATGACCTCATTCCATACACTAAAAACGTATTGTTTTCGCTATTTTGTACAAGCATAAAAAACGCATTTAGTTTTTCCTAGAAAATGCCAAACTTACATAAAAGATCAAATAATGCAGAAAAATACTGTCTTTTTATAATCGTGTTTTAAAAAAAAACATTAAAAAATATTTTAAAAATTTGTTTCCGGCCGGGAAAGGTTAAGGGTGGTCATCATGGTAGGGTCCATTTGTGACTATTGCCGGAAATAGGATTAAAATTTGATAAAGTTGGGTTGACCTGACCCTCTAATTTTTTTAGGTTTGAAAATTTTAAAGTGGTTAGGCGAAAATGCCTCTCCCATCCAGAAAAACTTGTCAACTATCATTAAAATTTGTTTAATAATCAGAACCTCAACGCTCAACATTTTAATTGTACTATTGTAAACTTTAGATTCATAAATGGTCTCACACGTACTTTCGGCTGCCCAAGTGGGTGGCTTATCTTCAAGCAATTCATTTGATCTTGCCTCGATATCATCATAAAATTCACCACGTACGGAGTTAATATAAAAATTATTTATGTTGGATTTAATTTAATTAAATTTTGTTACTTAGTCTATTTTGAAATGAAATGAAATCTTTTATTTTTTATAAACATCATTTTACTACGAAAGAAATTTAAAAAAAAAACAAAAAATATCGTACAAATCACTGAAAAACAACATGCAATATTTATTTACAAAAGTAGTCAAAATTAATACAACATTTATGAAGAAAAAAAACTAAAATTCCAATAAAAGCTGCGGTATACTAAATTATGGCGCATTTTTTCGCTTGGATTTTGGTATCAATCGATGCGTCAGATTTCGGTATCAATCGATGCGTCAGATTTCATTGAGTAAAAAATTGTATTACAAAAAAAATTTTCAGCGGATGTCGAGATATTAGCAAGAATATCGCTTGGTTATTACAGATAATTTATGGTTTTTTACCAAACACCAGCCACGGTGTGTTTTGTTTGCTTACATTGGACTTTGCAAACTCATTCTTTCTTGTAAAAATTCAGATGTATTTCAGATTTTTGATATGCAAATTTTGTTATGAAAATATGCAAAAAATTTTATTATACTAATTTCTGTGTCTTTTTATTTATTATATTCCAGTTATAATGTTGTTATTTTAAATAAATAATTTGATTATTTTGAGTTTAGTTCAATATTGGCAGGCGTTTTTTAATCTCTCATCGGACGTACATATTTACTGTTATTTGGCTGGTTGAGCGGCAAAAAAATCGATGGAATAATCAAGCGATAATATCTAGACAACCGCTGAAAATTCTTTTTTTTGTAATACAATTTTTTACTCAGTGAAACCTGACGCATCGATTGATACCAAAAACCAAGCGAAAAAATACACCATGATTTAGTATACCGCACCTTTAAAATTCCAGCAAGCTAGGTGGCTCTTAAGGTAATCTTGGGGGAAACAAACTTTAAATCTATGAAAGCAACAAGACCAAAAGTAAATTAAGTAAAAATAAAGTATATCTATAAGGTAGTATTTTAAAAGGAAAAAAGAATATAATCTTTCGAAAGCATAAATTTATGTTTTATAATAAAGGGAAGAAGAACGCAGAGCCCTTAACAGGACTGCTAAATGTGTCTATCAAACTGGGTAAACATGTTAAAACTAATGTTTTTAATTTTTGATTTAAAGATGGATAGCGTTTCGGGATTTTTTTGGGGAGGATGGGCATACAAACCCTCCCCCACCTCCCTTCTGCCCACCTAATGTAGCTAAGCTTCTCTACCTAGCTTCCCAGTCCATGCTCACTTATGGCCATAGGTGGGCAGTCTCCCGGATTTTGGAGGGGGATAAACATATACCCGACATAGATGAACAAGGGGGGGTAGGGTGGGGTCCACCCCCCTAGCCTCGAAATTTTTGGGGGCCCCCTAGAAACAAATCCAGGGCCCCCCTCCCCCCAAATTTTAAAATTTTTTACTCCTGACCCCACCCCACTCTAGATTTTGAAATCTCAGACCTGTGCACGGTCTGAAAATGCCCCCCCCCCCGTTTTATTGGAGGATTTGCCCCCGCGCCGTTTTATTTCCCCTCCCCCCGCCAAAAAATGTAAAAGTACCCTAAAAATACGACGCCATTTTTGACCTATGATGACGCCATCATCGCGAATTTTTTGCAGTTTTTAGCCTATTTCAATGTATTTTAAGCCATTTTAGACCTATTTTTACCTTATTTCCGCTTTTTTGTCCCTTTTTTCCCTTTTCCCTTCTTTTTTTCTCCTTTTTTTTTCTCTTTTTTCCCCCTGCTTGCTCTCCCCCCGTTTTATTGCCCCCCCCCCCGTTTCAAAAAAGTTGCCCCCCGGGCCCCCATTTTGAAATTGCTCCCCCCCATTATAACCTCGGGGCAGGCATAGGTCTGAAATCTGACCCCCCCCTCCCCTCTCGAGAAAATTTTAGGTACTTTTTCATACTAAATTTTACTGCAAAAATGTGAATTTTTAACACAAATTCACGTTTTTACACCCTTTTTATACCTAAATATTGCTTTTTATTCAATAAAACGTTGTATTATCTTATAAAAAATTATTATTAAATATTTAATGGTTTAAAAGTATTTTGTTTCGGAAATCGGATCGCAGGGGGGTTCGACCTCCCCTAGGACCCCCCTCCTAGATTTTGAAATTTCATTTACCCGGGGTAAACACCCCCTTAGCTTTTTGACTGTGTTCATCTATGATACCCGATCCCCGAAATCGGGGGTTTTCCCGAAAAAAATTTTTTTGGTTAGCGTTTTTAGTACTGGGACCCTCAAAAATGTTAGGGAGTGTCCGGGGGTACCCCAAAATTTTAGGGGGGGAGTGTCGGTTATAATCAGGATTTTTTTGAGGGAGTATAAACCCCTCAACCCCCCTGCCCACATATACTTTATGGTGATAAGTAATAATAAATATTACAAAAAATTATGTTGTAAATTAAACATGAACATTTTATATTTTATAAATTTTGCTGTTTTTTTTTTCTCATTTTGTTGTTTTTTTATTTTAGGTTGCGCCTCATGCTACATATTATTGCATTACTACGGGCTGGCTCAATTACCCAATGGAAGTGACAGGTTTTTGGCGCCATTTGGAATGGTTAATCACTAAAACTACCGGAATGTTACCCCGTTCAGACGACATGAAATGGTCACTAAAATCCAAATAAGTCCAATTTCGTTTCATGTATAAATAAACCCATATTTATTTTTTACAAACGAAGAAAAACGAAAAAAATCAGCTGTGTTTGGCTAGACTGTTAAGACATTGTCACCAAGAACACCGTGTAAGCGCGTTGTTAAATTTTGAGTTTACACAGTCATTCGTTGTGGAAAAAAGCGATCGTTTGTTTTATATGTTTTAGATTGATAAGAAAACATAATAAAAGAATTCAAAATAATAAAAAAATGTGTCTACAACCAAGAATTAGTTTCTATTATGGTTCTTTGTTGATATTGTATTCAAAATATTATTTAATGTGTTGTTGTTGCGTTGCATTGCAGCTGGTTTTATATTGAAACTTCTAAAAATATTTTAGAGGCAATTTTAGTCAACTCACTCAAATTCATTCGGTGCCTGTAGTTTTATGTATTATTAATAATTGCATTTAATTGGTGGTCGTCGTTACTTAACAGAAATAATGATTCACAACTCCCGAAGTAATTATTCTAATTTTAATACTTCTTGGTAGAACCATATGAGTATTGCAGAAATTCAACATTACACTGGTACGAAGTATACAAGGAAAACCCCACAATAAAAATTTAGGAGTTTTTTTGCATGAAAAGCCAATTTATTTCCCGTGCCCGTTTTTGATTAAAAAAAATTCACAATTATGTGATTTTGAGGGGTTAGAAGTGATTCATTTCGTCGTTACTTACTACGGCAAAATAAGTCACAATTCGTATGTGTAACTGTGACTCATTTTAAAATTAAAAAACTAAAAGGACCCTATTACCTATAGAATGAGTCACAGTCAGTCACGTATATTTTATAATAACAGTGACTTGTTTTGCCGTAGTAACGACGATTTATTCTGTCGTAGCGACGGCTTGATGTTTTGAGGTAGGTGGGGGGCAGTTGCGTTGTGAATACTAAATTTTCCGCTCGCTTCGCTTGGCGCTCTGGTGTCTTAAGTTTAAACTTATACTAAAATACTTATTTTATTGCCATTTTCTTGCATAGCAAGTTTAGTTAAATAGACGGAGTATAAACTTATGCCCACGTTGTCTTTGATTTCTAAATGTTTATCGGTTTAAGTGTTAAGTTCTTATAAATATATAACTCTTTACCCATGCAAGAAAGATTTGAGGTTTTTGATAAAAATAAAAATACGCTATCTTTATTTTTGTAATTTAATTGACTTTATTAAAACAAAAGTTTGGCGTAGCTTATTATGAAAACATTGTTTTGATTAATACCTAACTAAACTTGCATTAATATTTTTATAATATTAAGTGCTTTTTACAGAAACCGCTGAAAATAGATTCGAACTTATGTTATTGTTTGTTACGTGTAATTGTTTTTATTCTTGCGTAATTTGGCGGGTTTGTATTGAAGTATAATCAACTCAATTGAAAAAACAGCGTAATTTTAGCGGGTTTGTATTAAAGTATAAGCAACTCAAATGAAAAACATTGTACTCTTATTTTTTTCTTTTGCGCTGTGTTTTTATTATTAAAAGAGTTAAGTTCAATTATTAAATGTAGGTTTTCAGAACAGGGATGCATCCTATAAAAATAAATATTACGATGACTAAATCTTAAAGCCTATCCCTTTCCCATCCCACCAATATACTTACTTTCGTGATTATTAAAGCTAATATTGTATTTTAAATTGCCATTTCTAAAAATACAAAAAACCGGGAAAATTTACATGCAACTTACAATTCCTATTATCGCCCAGCTATGTAAATACAATAAAACTAGCTATTTTTTAAAAAAAATGTCATGTTATTTCTATTGTGTCCGTTTAGACATTTCATGCGAGTTTTTATACGTTGTTATGCTCTTCGTCCGATTTTTGCTATTTGTTTATGTCTCTCTATTTGCTTCAACTCCCTTGTCTAATAATTAATTTTCTACAAGACATTCAATCTTTTTTTACCTGGCTAACATCACATTACGACCCGTGGGCTTGTTTCTCAGGGAAAAATCTTTAATTATGAATATTAGCTAAACTTAATTATGCACGTAGCAATTTAAAAATATATGCAAAATCGCCAAATTTATAAAATCTGTTATAAATTGTCTTTTGAAATAATGATATTTTTCATGTTTCGTTATAAGTAAGCTAAAAAAGCATCAACATGGTAAAAAAAAAACAGGAACTAGTCGGAAGTTACATCCAACATTTATTATTCCAGAATAAAAAATCTTATATTTGTTTTAATTCATTTAGCAAAAGAAGCAATTTACTAAAGTTTAAATTTTTAGTATTGAAATCCTTACAATATAGTTTGCGATTACATTGTTGCATTTGATTTGATACTAATAGTACCTCTACAGTTCAAAAACAATGAAAGTATTTTTTAAATACTCTAGCTAAAATTTAATAATATAATCTACTAAACCAATCTAATGAATATGACATGCTGACAAGCGAAATTGAAATTTACCACAAACACCCCCTCCTAATTTTTTTTTTTTTTTGGGGGGGGGAGGGAATTTCAGTATTAAAAGTATGATTAGAATAGAAGTGAAACTGGAAGGTGCCAAGAACACTGCCTCCCAGAATTTGTGGGAGGTGGATTGTTTCGCAGTATATTGTATATACGAAAAATTAAGGAGGATACCTTCACCACACCCACCGACGTAGGTGGGTAAAATGCACTCCAGAAAAAAAAACTATATAAGTAAAATGTGTTTCTCGAATTTTAAAAACCCCCAAAAATCCGGGTTTAACCCCTCGCTCCCCTCCACTCTGGACCAACTTACTTGCCCTTGTATGCTACAACCCCCTAACGTTGTTAAATAATTTAGAACCACTGATAACATGGATTCTTCATTAATCTTGTATTTTGGAATGTGTAGGTGTTTTCGATATTTTAGAATTAAGGCTTTTCATCCTGGGCTAGTGGAATTTTCTTCTTTCCCCCTAAACCATACATGGGCACGGGGGGAGTTGGATGGGGGTTAACCCCCTCAAATTTTGAGAAGAGGGGTTTAACCACCCCCCCCCCTCTCACTCAGAAGTGGGGGGGGAGAAAAGGTTAACCCCCTCCCCAATTTTGGAAAAATGAAGAAAAAAATGTCTTTAAAATGACTTCCAACTGCCTCCAATCCAAACTTAAGTTTTTAGGTCAAAATGAATGTTTTAAGCAATACAAAGCTCAAAAATGCAATGAAAAAAGCTTTTTGACCTAAAATTTTTTTACCTATTTTTCCTTCAAAATCAAAAAACGATATAGGTAAAATGCACTCCAGAAAAAAAAACGATATGGGTATTTTGCGTTTCTCGGATTTTTACCCTCCCCTCTAATTTGGGGTTTAACCCCCCCCCCACTCCGGACCAACTTGCCCATGTATGCCCTAAACCCTCTTTTTACCCGTGCGGTTGTTGACTCCAAATACAACCAACCGGTCTATTAGTGACAAAACTCTCGTTGGGTTGGGATGGGACAAAATGTGTTTTATTGTCTATAAAAAAGTTATACTGTAGTCTCGGTGTCTGTTTTAGCTCTTCAACGGGTACGCTGGTTTGCGGTATGTTGTATTTCAGTATCTGTAGTTAAATTTTAGTAGCATTATACAATAGTACGGTAGCCCTTTACTATACATTAATACGAGTAATTTACCCTGGTAAGGCGTTTTTTGCGTTGTAACACACATTTCTGTATTTTCTAAACGCAATGTTGCTTACTCATCCATTACTGGTAGACTATGATTGATAAATGTAAAAAATTCTATTTTTATTATCTGCATGTATGTTAAGCTAAGCGTTGAATTTGCTTTTCTTTCAATCGCTTTTTATTTGTTCAAAACAACATTCCAAGAATATTTTTAATAAAGTGTACTATCTGGATTAGTGATCTTGCTCCGGACCTAAGTTCTGCTTATAGAAGCTTCGCAGCAAATCCCTGAGCTCCGCTTTTTTTGTATTAATTTGAATAAATAATTAAAGAGATATGCAAGAATTTTTTTTAAATTATTTTGTTAAATTATCAAAACCATAGATTAATTTAATGTATTTCAAGTTAAAAATCGCTCATTTAAAGGGGGTTAAACCACGAAACTGCGTCCGTTTAAACGACTGGAGCTTCGAAGTATGATATTAGGGGGTAGAAAAATCACTAATCTTGATATTAAATTCTATCAAAAACATAAATTATAATCATTTTTTTAAACTCTGTTGCAAATTTAAATTTAAAAAATTTCTTAATTTAAATCAGCAAAACTGAAACGCTTTTCTTAGCTTTGTTTGTGCTTCATGTTACATTAATAATATATATTTTGTTTCTTCTTTGTTGTACACGTAGCCAGAAGAGATTAGCACACTTAAATCCGGTGTTCTAACAAAACAATAAGCGCGACGTTTAGAAAGTTTGTGTGTATTAAAAAGGGGGAAGGGATTGTGTGTTTCGTTGCGAAAAGTTTTACGTGTTGCCTTAAGCCGCTAGGATTTTTTTTTTTTGAGAAGGGAAAATATGACTACTGTTGCAAAGAGATTTAAATTCGTAAGTGATTTGCGCGTATGTGCATAATACTAACAAACAGTGATAGAATTATTCACCGCCGATACGGCAAAACGATTCCTGGTTGCTGTAAAATTCGCTTGATTGGGACTTCTTCTATTTTAAGCAGTACTAAATGTATTGAACCACAAATATAATGACGGACGATTTTACATTGACTCGACTCATTTTGCTGTAGGCAGGGGCGTAGCCAGGATTTCAGAAAGGGGGAGGTTGTACTCCATACAAATTTTTCGAAAGGGGGGGTTGTAAAGGGTTGTACTCCAAATTTTCAAAATACCGTAAAAAAGACATTAAAAAGGGTAAATTTTTTTGCGCTTCGCGCTAAAGTATTCTTTTTGCTTTTATTTTCATTGTTTTTTAAGTTGAACTTGAAAAATTATACGTTTCAATAGGTATCATTAAAAATCGTGCGAAAGCACGAAAAAATTTTCAAAAATTGTCTTTGAAATTCATTAGAAACATCACTTAAAAGTTGTAAAAAGGTACATAAATGTCGAGCGTCAAGCGGAGCGAAGCGCGAGAAAAATTTTTAATATTGTTCTCTTAGGACCCCCAAATTTTTACCATTGCCGGCCCAAAAGGGGGGGTTGCAACCCCCATAACTCCCCCTGGCTACGCCCTTGGCTGTAGGGCGTGTTTTTTTTTGTAATTAAGATGCTAGGTACTGAATTGTATACAGTAAAACTTTAACAAGGGGACTTCCATGCGGATTTAAAATTTTAAAAAAATTTAAAACTGTTTTTCGTGTATTTGAGTTTAGCAAAAAAAACGTCAAAAAGAACCAATGGCTAAGAGATTTTTTTACTCTTTTAACAACTGAAATTTATTTGAGGTGGTACAGATGGAAATCCTTATTCATTGAGGTTTTATGGTATTTATTCTAAATTATTGGTATAACTAAAAATCGTTGTGTCGTACTGGATTTATATATTAAAACATTCGTTGAAAATGAACTGTATGTACTGTAATACTTACTTACCGAAATACCTACTAATACTAAAACATTAATTACGGCATTTGCTTCTAAATTACTATTGCTTTTTGTTCTTAATGCTGAAGTTTGTTCAAATATAAAAAGCGTTGTTCTAAAAATTTTACGCTATTATTTAAAAGAACCCAAGCGATTGCATTTTTTATTTTGTTAAATCCCCCTTCGAAATGGCCGTTTGTCTGACAAAAAGTGTGAGGACACTCTATTTAAAAAGCTAATTCAATATCATTCAGGACAAAAGTTAAACAGGCTTTAGCAATGATAGTTGTTCGTTGCATGCTCCGCGTTAATATTTTTATATCAGCTAAAACTTCTATCTGTATTTATTTTATTGATTCGTATGAGCGTCAATGGGTTATGTAATCAAACAAAAAAGAAAATGTCTATTTATAAACACCAACCTTTCTTAAAAATGCGGTACAGAGTAAGGTTTTTATTTTTGATTAAATTCGTATAATTTTTGGCAAAACATTACCCTGTGTCCCAAAACCTTGTAACTTTTTCGTGAAAATATCACGGTTCAAAAAATAACAATATATTTTTTTTAATTCTTACCTAAAAAATTGATTTTAAAAAATCCGCAAAAAAATTTATTGTTAAAAAACAACAATTAATGTAAAAACATCTTGCAATTAAAATTAAATTTTAATTTTTCTTGCGATTAAAATTTTTTAACTTCTTTAAACTTGCGATTATTGTACGCAGCGACGTTGTTGTCTGTACTTAGTGGTGCAAAATAATTTCTCGATTTAAAAAATACTGTGACCGTTTCTGTTTGTGTGTTAATTTTTCTGAGTGCCAATCGACGAAAAAGCATTATACTCGAATATTTGCTCCTTTCGTTTTGTTTTTGGTTAAAATGTTTAGTTAATAATTACCGCTCATTACTGTTTAATAATCTACCTAAACTACAATTCTACTTATTTTTTTCTTGGGTGTCAATTACAAAAAAGCAAAATGGTATGTTTTTTTGTTGCAATTTCAGGTTTAAAATGGAAAAAAAAGAACATAATTAAATTTAAAAGTTTGTCCGTAATAAAATTTTAAAGTATTACAGTATACATACAGTTCATTAAACAAATGTTTTAATATATAATAGGCTCGACACTTATTAGTTCGATTTTTAGTTTATACCAATAATTTGGAGTGAATAGCATAAAACCTCAATGAATGATTTCCCATCTGTTTACCACCTCGAATAAATTTCAGTTGTTAAAAGAAAAATCTCTTAGCCATTGGTTCTTTTATTGACGTTTTGCTATTCCAATCCACGAAAACAGTTTTAAACTTTTTTTAAATTTTAATCCGCATGTAGTCCTTTATTTAAAGTTTTTACTGCAATTCAGTACCTAGTCTTAATTTACAAGAACACGCCCGAGGCGTGGCCGGGGATTATGGGGGTTACGACCCCCTTTGGGCTGGCAAAGGTTAAAATTCGGTCCCGGCGGGACGATTTTAAAAAATTTTCTGCACACTCGCTGCCTAGCTCAATTATGTACCCTTCTACGATTTTAGTGATGTTCTAATGAAATTCAAAGTTAATTTTTGAAAAAATTTTAAATTGCTTTTCGCACGATTTTTATGATTACCCTTATTGAAACGTATAAGATTTTCAAGTTCGACTTGAGAAAACAATGAAAAAAAAGCAAAAGAATCCACTTAGCACGAAGCGCAAAAATTACCCTTTTTAATGTCTTTTTTACTATTTTGAAATTTGAGATTCAACTTTCGACCTTCGAAGTTGTATGGAGCAAACTTTTCCCTTTTCTGAAATATGGCACCTCCTCAACGTAGAAAATCAACTAAATCATCCGTCATTATATTTGCGTTCAATACATTTGCATCTTGTTAGTGGGACCAAATAAGCAAACTTACAGCCAACCCAAGTGTTTTGCCCTGTGAATATCACTGTTTGTTAGTCTATGCACATACGTCACTACGATTAATCTCTGACAGTAAGTCATATTTATTTATCAAAATCTTGGCAGTTAACAACATAAAAATTTTCGCAAACAACTATTTTTCACTACGCGCGACCCAATATTTGCGCTTATTTTTGTTCAACACAATTTAAGTGTAAATTAGCTACGTGTACAACAAAGAAGAACCAGATATATACTATTAATGTAAACATGAGAAGCACAAACAAAAACTAAGAAAAGCGTTTTGTTTTTGCCAATCTCAAATTAAGAGATTTTCAAACTATAAACTTTGCAACACAGTTTAAAAAAATGACTATAATTTATTTTATATATAGTTTAATATCCAAGATTCAGTAGATTTTCTACCCCTTTAATATCATACTTCGAAGCTCCAGTCGTTCAAACGGAGCGCTAGTTTTGGGCGGTTTAGACCCCTTTAAATGAGCGATTTTTGAACTTGAAAATACATTAAATTAATCTATGGTTTTTGATAATTGAACAAAATAATTAAAAAAAAATTCTTGCATATCTCTTTAATTATTTATTCAAATTAATACAAAGAAAAAAGCGGAGCTAGGGATTTGTACTACAAAGTTCTATCAGCGGATTTAGGTAAGGACAAGA
>JASAMX010019055.1:0-11813 GCA_030248175.1 Microlaimidae sp. YZB2_3 | reverse complement strand
GACACTACGGGTGTCATTAGTACTAAAGCTAAAGCTAAAGTGCTTTAGTACTAAAGGGTTTTTTGGACTTAGTACTAAAGCTAAGGCGCGGCTAAACTGAAATTAGCTGGCAAAAGCTCGGCAAAAACTATGGGCCCGGCAAAACGTTAGCTTTTGCCAGAAAAATGAAAAATCACCCAAAAATGATTGACCAAAAAAATGACCAAAAAACCAAAAAAAAGTGTTCACCAATCAAAAACATGATTATTTAATGAGATTTCTATCCATGAAGTGGAGAGGTACGATGGGGTCCTTTAACCTCAAAATTTTGGACCCCCCTCCTAGACAAAAATCGAGTTCTCCTCAGAAAAGTTCTCCTTTTTTTAACCTGGCTCTCCTTCAGAATTTTATATCTGACACCTCGAAAGTATTTTGTTTTGAAAACCCACATAACAAACCCTGACCCTCTTCTAGATTTCAAAAATTTCAATACATCCTTCCCAGAATTCAAGATGCAATTTACCCCCGGTAACCAACCACCGCAACCCCTTCCCTCACTCTTAGCTGCAAAAAAACTATGCTTATATAAATTTGAATATACTATATTTTTAATTTAAAAGAAACATGAGTGAATATTTTGAACAATAATGCTAATTAAAGCGATTAAACCGAATTTTGGTTTCAAGGTGCTCTGAATCTGGGGTTTTATTTTTTTGTATTTCTTATTTTTGTTTAAGCATTAGAAAACACTGGTTTTTTGCTTTTGAAGTAATTTTGAGTGCTTAATATTAAAATAATCTTATTTTTACTATTTCATATGGGTACTTTGTAAGGTTTATTATGCAGTAAGCGTTTTTTTAAATAAAAAATGTTGGTTAAATGTTTTGTTGTTTTAGATATTTATTCCAGAAAAACTACTCTTGATAGTTAACCATTTTTGATATATCTGTTAACATTTATAATAAAACTAGAATACAGTTACAAGAACAACTTTAAAACTGTAAAATTAACCCTAAAAATAATATTTTTAAAATATAAAACTAAAACCTGATGCAATAAACGTTAAAAACGTCTTTAGTGTTGAGTTTTTACTGTAAACTTAACAATGCAATGCTAAGAATTACCTTGAAAAAGGGATAATTTTTAAAATTTAGGAACATTTCCCATATTTTGACAGTTTGGCAAAAGCTAAGGCTAAAGTGCTTTAGTACTAAGCCTTTTTTAGGCTTAGTACTAAAGCTAAGGCTAAATGATTTTTGAACCTTTAGTACTAAAGCTAAGGCGCGGCTAAAATGAAATTTCCCGGCAATGCACACCCGTAAAGTATAATAATTCAAAAGTAAATTGTGTGTAAATAAAAATGGGTAATTTTTGCTCTTTATTGCAATTGGTTTACTACTGAACGCTCTGCAATAAAAACTGTCCGGAGAGACCTTAATATAAAACAAATATAAATTTTTTGTTTTAAAAATTTACGTTTGGTGTCTTTTGGGTGGATACAAAATATTGGATTTAAAAAAACTGGACTGACTCCGCAGGTTTTTTTTTTAATTTATGAATACTATAGTGTAGATATACAATAAACTTAAAAATTCTAAAATAAACGACTAGACATCAGCTTGAATTTTTTTAACGTAACAAAATTTAAAAACAATTTCAAATATGCACCTAAAAATAAACGCAAGAATATATAATTCAAGTAAATATGTTCAGTTGTACAATAAACCGTTCTAATCACACATGATCGAATTTAAATAATCGAATTTAATCATCAGTTTCTGCTAATTTTTTGCACAAAACTATTTAGTAAAATAGTCTTAGAAAAAAAGGAGTTTTTCGGTGTACGAAATATCGCTGTGCGAGAAAAGTTTTATTGAGTGCACAGAAAATAGCTTGCGCGTGAAAAATCACAAGTGCAACATTTCTTGTAAAATTTAGGTAAAAAATTCCCTGTCAAGCCGAAAATCCTCTTGTTTTATATATTTTTGATATAAGCAGTGATATTAAAATAACTCCAATATATGCAAAATTTGTGATTATTGAGGCAAATAAAACCTAGCTGACCGCGATGATTTGCAGTATAGAATCGACTATATTTAACATTAAAATCATTTAAAACTTTCAGTAAAAACGGTTTTATATTTAAGATTAAATACCATATTTTAACAATTATTTAACAAATTACACAATTTGGAACAAAAATACAATTTTTTAAAGCGTGAAAGTTGACTAATTTATGTATATTTTTTTGAAAAACAGGAATTAAAAAAACATGCGTTTCAATTCGTTTATTTAAAAAAATTTTATAACCGCAAAATTTATTGTCCGTTTACGTCTCCTATACAAACTTACTAGAGGTCAACCAGATATATTTCAACCATAGATATCTACTGTTAAACTCTCATCTTGTAAATAAAATCTACAAACGGTTTTTAATACTCAAAAAATCTTTAAATTTTTAGAATAAAGATTCGTGATTAAAATAAGGAATCTTAATAAAATAAAGAGGCTTTATAAATAATAGATAAAAGAAGAAGATAAATAAATAAAAGAAAATCTTAATATAGCATAATAAACAATAAATATCCTAATTTTAAAACAACTAAATAAGCTTTGTAGATAAAATCTTGTATAATATTTCACTCTTAAAAATGTTTAAAAGCGCTTTAAAATTTGCATTCTTAGGGGTCCTTACCCCGGTTTGCCCCGGCTCATTTGACAGCTAAATTGCCGGGGCCGGGGCCGGGGTAGAAAGAATTGCGTTTGCCGGGGCCGGGGCCGGGGTGGAAAAAAAGTGCCGGGGCAAGCCGGGGCAACTTGGAGCTCCGGAGAACATCACAGCTGTCCATTTGGCAACATTTAGGTGTGTTAAATATTAATACATCTCTGATCATAGATAAAAAAGTCAGTCCGTTTTACACTGGAGTGCTTGCTAAGTGCTAGGTGCACTTACTATGGGCTGGTTCATATTTATGACAAAACGTCCTTTAAAAGAAGCCAAAGGACAAAATCCAAAGGACAACGTATTCATACTTTTGTTTTTTGGTCTTTTCCCTTTGGATTTTGTCCTTTGGACTTAGTTCAAAGGACAAATTCTAAGTAGCGTTTATACTTCGTCCAAAGGCAAAAGTCCAAAGGACGTTTTGGCTTTTATAAAATTGTCCTTTGGACTTTGTCCAAAGGACGTTTTGTCATAAGTATGAACCAGCCCTAATACACACAGACGTTTAAGGGCTGGTTCATACTTATGACAAAACGTCTTTTGGACAAAGTCCAAAGGACAAAATCCAAAGGGAAAAGTCCAAAGGGAAAAGTCCAAAGGAAAAAGTCCAAAAGACAAAATCCAAAGGACAACGTATTCATACTTTTGTCCTTTGGACTTTGTCCAAAGGACAAATTCTAAGTAGCGTTCATACTTCGTCGAAAGAAAAAAGTCCAAAGGACGTTTTGGCTTTTATAAAATTGTCCTTTGGACTTTGTTCAAAGGACGTTTTGTCATAAGTATGAACCAGCCCTAAGATATTCCAAATAAGCACCCGTTTTTAAGTTACCGCTTTAAAGTTTTATTGGTGGTTTATTTTAAATTAATTTACCCAGATAAGGACGGCGTTAAACGGAGCAACTTTATTTGCATTTAGGTTTGTTTGGCTTCTACAACTGAATCGCAGTCGAAGTCGAATTTTCAATTTTGAATTTAGACTTTATTTGTCTTTTTTAATTTACATGGTATATATGATCAGCAGGTTTATATCTTTAACTTGCTTCATTTCAAGATTGGCGAATCAGCGACGACCACTGTCTATATATATACCAATAAGAATCGCGCACTTTACAAAAATTCTCGAGTTGGGTTTTGAGGTGTTTTTGGAGTGTGGGATCTGAAAAGTGGGTTTTTTTTACTGTTTGGCTGGATTTTTTTGTGAAGTGAATCTGTGAAATCTAATTATTGTAGTTAAATGGAACGAAAACATGTTGTTTTAAAAGATGCTTAAATTTAATGAACTAGCTTTTCTATAATGTCTCAAGCTCCAGAAGTTGCAGTAAGTTAACATGTTCTTTATTATTCAATAAGTTTCTTTCAAAACTTCAATTGAATTAAAAGCATTGCTTTTTAAGTTTTTTGTTTTAATTTTGTTTGCGTCCAATGGCCACTTGTTATGTCATATGCGTGTGACTGCCAGCCAGAGGTACCGGGTCCTGATCTCCTTGTAATTTATATGTTATTTACAATTGAGCGGGCAAGGAAGGAATATTTCTAAAACTTTCATGTCTGTAGCCAGGATTTTGTGACAGGGGGAGAACTGCATGTTATTCAGCTAAAAATGCATTCTATTTAGCGCTTTTTTGTAAAAAAAATGCATTCTATCCGGTGCTTGTTAGAAAACGACAGGGGGGACGTTTCCTCTGTTCCCCTCGTGGCTACAACCGCCATGACTTTATTTTTAGTGTTTATTTTATTATTGGGACCCCCCTCGCCCTCCTCCAAATATACGACCATGGGAGATGGTAGTGTCGATACTGTCTGGTTTTTTTAATGGCGGGAAGAATTTTTTTTACTGAAACCCGCCCCTCTTATTCCCCCCCGCACAACTATGATCTAGCTAGCCAGTAGTACTAAGAACGTCTGTAAATCGAGTATTTAGACATACCCAGAAAAATACTTCACTGTTGGTGGCCGAAAAATTTTCCGGGTGGTATACCCTAGGAGGTAACTTATAATCCAAGACTCAAAAATCATTACATTAGGCGCTGTAGTAATTAGGGCCCGACCGGATATCTGGTCCAATCCGGCGATCCGGTAAATCCGGCCATTTTCTGACCCGATCTGGCCGGATTTTTTTTTAGATCCGGTAAGTGCCGGATTTTTTTCTATGTCAGTCAATGTCAATTATTATAATTTTTTGCTTTTTTTGTACCGCGGGGAAATTGGCATGTACGCGCCGGTCTTCCCGCGGGCTTTCACGCTGGCTTTCGCTTTTATGCGGTTTTTAAGCAAAAAATGCAAAAATGAGCGGGGGGGGGGGGGGGGGGGGGGCAACGCGACGGGGGGGGTGGGGGGGGGGGGAATACAAAGGGGGGGGGGGGGGAAAGGGAGGGGGGGGGGGGAAAGAAGGGGGAAAGAGAAAGAGAAAAGAAAAAAAAAAAAAGAAAGGCTAAAAGAAAAAGGGAAAAAGAAAAAGGGAAAAAAAAGAAATAAAAAAAAATGGAAAAAAAAAGGGAAGGAAGATCGCAAAGTGGGGATGTGAGATGGTATTTTTTGGGGGGGGGGGGGGGGGGAAAGAGGGAGGGGGCAAGGGCCCAATAAAAAGGGGGGGGGGGGCATTTTCAGACCGTGCACAGGTCTGCAATATGTATTTATGAAAATAGCTAAAAACTAATAAAATATGAATTTTCGAATTAGTTTTGATGTTAAAATAAATTTTATTTGAATTAAAATGTTTTTTTTTTGAAAAAAACCTTTAGCACGTGTTCACGCTGGTTCTCGCAATTAAAAACACTTTAGCATGCGTTCCCACATGTCTTCCGCTGGTATTCGCACTCCATTTGTTCCACTCGTTTTCCAATAACCTTAATTACGACGTTTTCAAAACGTTCCCTTTAACAAATAAGGCAGCTAAAACAGGAAAGCCAGCAATTCCGGGAGTCAGCTGAAAGCCAGCATGCGTTCCCGCATGTCTTCCGCCGGTCTTCCGACCCCATTTCATTCGCTCGTTTTTCCTAATTTTAAGTTCTACGTTTTACAAAGCGTTATTTTTTTATGATAAAATAGGAAAGCCAGCAATTTTCAACCCAGAGCCAGCTGAGAGCCAGCCAGCAATTGAAAATCAACTTCTAATACTGGCAATACATCAACTTCTAATACTTAAACGCATGCTGGCTTTGAGCTGACTCCCGGAATTTCTGGCTTTCCTGTTTTAGCTGCCTTATTTGTTAAAGGAAACCCTTTGAAAACGTCGTAATTAAGGTTATTGGAAAAACGAGTGGAACAAATGGAGTGGGAAGACCGGCAGAAGACATGCGGGAACGCATGCCAAAGTGTTTTTAATTGCGAGAGCCGACGTGAACGCATGCTAAAGGTTTTTTTTTAAAAAAAGCATTTTAATTCAAATAAAATTTATTTTAACATCAAAACTAATTAGAAAATTCATATTTCATTAGTTTTTAGCTATTTTCATGAATACTTATTGTCATTTTTGCTTAAAACCGGATAAAAGCGAAAGCCAGCGGCAAAAACCGGCGGGAAGACCGGCGCAAAAGCATACCAACTTCCCCGCGGTTTTTTCGTTAGATTTATAAACTAAAAAATTATACATTTTTTATACTATTTGTGTTGCAAAATAGTGCTGATGAGTCGCACGTCCCCTTATTAAGAAGTCCTTATTATATACATAAATATATAGTCAACCAATAAAATAGACTAAACATCAAATAAAATTGACTTTTTTTTGCATTTTTATATGTTAGATTTTTAAGGTGTAAAATATCCAATCTGATTGGATCGACTTTTGATTCAATTGGGATCTGAAAATCCCAATCCGGTTGGGCCCCAGTAGTAATCTAAAGGCTTTAGGTAATTTTGGCAGAAATACGTAACCTAAACCAAAGCAGAAGCCTGCACAATAAATTCTAAATGTGTTCCTAAACTTAATTATAAATCTGTGGCCAAATTCAAAGTTTAGTTTTAAACTTAATAGTTTGTAAAGCGTGCCTGAAGCGTTCCTGTATCTAGGAGGCTTATAAAAGCCAAAAATTTTATTCAGGAATTTGCCCACCTGTGTTTAGTTTGCAGTGGCAGATCTTACGTTTTGCATACTGAAGGTCCCTGCATCGAGTCCCCGCTAAGACACACTGCATTGTGATAATATTCTTTCTAAATATTGTTATATGTACGTAGTATTTGGTTTGGCTTGCGCAATTAGCAGACATGTGCACGATCTGGAAATGCCCCCCAGCTTTATTGGAGGCTTCTCCCCTCCCGCCGTTTTAGTGTTCCCCCCCCCTGCCGCCCAAAAATTATGACGCCATTTTTAACCTATTATATGATGTCATCATTGCCAATTTTTTTGCAGTTTTGAGCCTATTTCAGGGACGTAGCCAGGGGGGGGGCGGGGGGGGCGGCCGCCCCCCCCGAAACGGTCGGACAGGAGGAAAAATAAGGATAGTGGTTGGGCGGGGGGGGGGGGCGGCCCCCCCCCCCGAAATGGTCGCCAGATAGTAAAATTTGGGGGTTTTCAGAGGCTAAAAATTCAAAATTTTCTAGCGCCTCGCTAATCGCTCGGCGCCAAACTTTAAAATAATTTTAGTACCCCAACGGACCCCCAAAACCAAAAATTTGTTCCGCTTCGCTTTGCTCAGCGGTCACTTTCTATAGTATACATACATATATACCTCGTTATTTATGTTGCCTGATGCTAATGTTATTTCAAAGTTAGTACAATAATTTTTATAAGTAATAAGTACTACACAGAAAGAAAAACAAACAATCATATTGGTTGATTTATGTACCTCTCCCCTCCTAAATTTTCCTGCCGCTTATAGCATTGGCTCGGATTTTTTTCATATAGGTAGGTACCCCAGAAAACATGGAGTCGAGATGCTGCTCATGTGCTTTGGTTTACAATGTGGGTTTAGCCAAGGGGTCTGAAACTAACGTCTCTAAATTCCTTTTTTGTAAAATCCAGGCTCTGCCAATGTGTGCTTATGTAATTTTTAACTAAGAAAACATGTTTTTACCGCTAAAAACATTAGATAATACGTTATTAGGCCAAAAACAGTGTATTATACAGCTTTATCTACGTTTATCCCTGCTTTTTTAACGTTTTCAAAAATTATGGGGGGGCACCGCCCCCCCCCCCAAAATTTCAGGGGGGGGGGGCTGAGCCCCCCGAAATTTTTTTTGTACTAAAATCCGCCCCCCCCAAATGAAACTCTGGCTACGTCCCTGGCCTATTTTATAGTTTTTTAAGCCATTTAAGACCTATTTTTACCTTATTTTTGCCTTTTTTTGTCCTTTTCTTTGTTCCCTTCTTTTCTCTCTTTTTTTCTCCTTTTTTCTTTCTCCCCTGCTTGCTCCCCGTTGTATTACCCCCGTTTAAAAAAATTGCCCCTCCCGCCCCCCCCGTTTTGGAATTGCCCTTCCCCTGTTAAAACCCCGAAGGGGCAGTGCACAGGTCTGCAATTAGTGCTAAGTAACATAGGCCTTGTTTATCCTGCTTTATGCGAAATAAATAAACTTTTTTTAAAAACAAGATTGAATTTAAATCCCAACAATAAAAATATTTTTGGTATGAACTAATGAAGTCCTCTCAAAATCAGAATCTGTGTAAAAATTGATGAAGGAAGTAGGTTGAAACTGTGAAACATTAAGAAATAATAAATAACAAGTTTTATACCTCTTAGTTAAGACAGTTTTTGTACTCCTTTATTTAATATTAGAGAAAGAAGGGTAATTTAATTGGCTTCTTTAATATTAAAAAAGAGCAATTGGACACTTTGACTATTTTTAATAATTTATCAAAAAAACTAGAAAGATTTAGTTTAGTTTAGTTAATCGTGCACCCAGTTGTCGAGTAAACGATTAACTGTCTTCTAAAAACACATTGATTTTAATTTGTGGGTTTTACAGACCTCTGCACTGCCCGCCCCCGCCCCGCCCCCTCCGGGGGTTTTATTGGGGGGGGGGCGATTCCAAAACGGCGGGAAAGAGGGCAACTTTTGGCAAGCAGGGGAAAAAAGGAGGAAAAAGAAAAAAAAGAAATAAAAAAACAAAATTTAAGTAAAAATAGGTCTAAAATGGCTTAGAAAGGATTAAAATAGGCTAAACACTGCAAAAAATTGGCGATGATGGCGTCATAATAGGTCACGAATGGCGCCATAATTTTTGAGTATTTTTCCAATTTTGAGCGGGAGGGGCCAAACGCAAAGCCACTAGTATTCCGGGGGAGCATTTCCAGACCGTGCACAGGTCTGTTTTTACATTACAAATTAAATGTTTTTAGGCAGTTTTGTACAGAGGAGTAATTGATGATGTGGTCAAAAATGTTCGAGATGCGTTTTTAGATGAAGGTTGTGATGAACAAGCTCTCCAGGAATTTAAACAGGTATAATAATAATAATATTAAATTTAAAAGTTTAGTAAAGTTTTAAAATTAAAAAAAACAACAAAAAATGTTTTTATTGCGTTCAATATATGATCATAGATAAACAGGGGGGGTAGAGTGGGGTCCACCCCCCTAGCCTCGAAATTTCGGGCCCCCCTAGAAAAAATCCAGGGGCCCTCCTCCCCCAAATTTTCGAATTTTTTACCGCTGACCCAGTGGCGTAGCCAGGGGGGCAGGGGGAGGCGGCCGCCCTCCCCCGAAATCGTAAGGGGCAAAGGGAGGACTCTTACGTTTTTTGAATTTTGGGAGAGAAATTTTTTCTTTATATATAAATTCAGAAACATTTCTGATGCGTTCCAGAAGCATAAAAATACCCAAAAAAACTGAAATTTTTCCCGCTTCGCGGGAAGTGTACATTAATCATTTTGTTGTTTTTTTTTTAAATTTCGATGGATTGTACCATTCAATACATAGCTAAAGCATGTGCCTTTGCCTTAGATATTGAATGGCAATACTATATAGATGTTAAAACTCATATTATAAGATATGTAGATTTGATAATGGCTGTTAACAAAGGTTTTGACACTTACGGGACGGGATTGTACGCCTTTCTACCCCCCCCCCCCCCATGGTGAAGCGTGGCAGTTTATATAGATTTTTTTTTTACTTTTCAAATATTAAGTTATAAAAATTTAATACAAATCTTAGTGCATTCTGAAATAAAAAATTAATAAATATAAAAATTTTTCCCGCTACGCAGAAAGGTTAGATTTATATATTATATATACAGTAAAATTAATATCAGTAAAAGTAATATTTTTTGTTATTATAACTTACTCATTCGCAAAATTTAAAGACATCAGAAAATAGATAGTTGTGTTTTATACAATTCCATCGCCTGATAATTTAGAAGATCAGACATACCTAATTGTGCAGAAATTAGGTAAAAAAACAAAATTAAAATGTATGTTCACGCAAACACCAGAGGACGATTTTTAAGCAGTTTTTAGTGCATATTTAAAAAAAATTTCGCCTCCGGCGGCTGGGGAGGCACCCTCTAGACCCCCCGGCCGACGCTTCTCGTCGGCTGGCGCCGCTACGCGGCGCAGGCGGCGGCGCTGCGCGCCGCTTTTGTGGCACTTTTTCTTCCCCCAGACCCCTCCCCCGAAATAAAATCCTGGCTGCGCCCTTGCACTGACCCCCTCTAGATTTTGAAATCTGACCCCTCCTCCCCTCTTGAGAAAATTTTAAGTACTTTTTTGTACTAAATTTTCTTCCAAAAACGTGGATTTTTAACACAAATTCATGTTTTTACACCCTATTTATACCTAAATATCGCTTTTTATTCAATAAAATGTAGTAATCTTATAAAAAAACTTATTAAAGATTTAATAGTTTAAAAGTATTTTGTTTCGGAAATTAGACCCCACCTGCCCCCCCCTCTAGGTTTTAAAATCTTCCAACTCGATTCCCCTTAGAAAGCTAGGGGGAGGGTTCGACCCATACATGGGCAAGTGGGTCCGGAGTGGGGGGGGGGTTAAACCCCAAATTAAGGGGGGGGGGGGGTTAAAATCCGAGAAACGCAAAAAACCCATATCGTTTTTTTTTCTGGAGTGCATTTTACCCATATCGTTTTTTCGATTTCTGAAGGAAAAATAAGTAAAAAACGCTAATTTTAGGTCAATAAGCCCTTTTTATTGCATTTTTTAGCTTTTTATTGTTTACAACATTCATTTTGACCTCAAAACTTAAGTTTCAAGGCATTTGGAAGCCATTTTAAAGACATTTTTTTTCTTCATTTTTCCAAAATTAGGGGGGGGGGTTAACTTTTTCTTTAACCGATTCAGCTGAAATTTAAAAATAGTGTAGCCTTGTAGTGGAGCACTCTAAATACCAAAGTTGAGTTAGGTAGGTTTGGTATTAAAGGAGCAGTCCAGTTCGGGCGTTATAGGAATTTGATTTGTGACAGTGCTCCTTTAAATGTTGTAAAGAGGTATATAAATGTCGAGCGCTTAGCGGAGCGAAGCGCGAGGAAATTGTTCTCTTTAGACCCCCAAATTTTTACCTCCGCCAACCCAAAAAGGGGGGGGTTGCCACCCCTACGACCTCCCCTGGCTACGCCGTTGGATGTGTACCTATCTATCTTCTTTTCAACACTAAAATTATGTCAAATTTATTTATTCAAATATAATTTCTAAAAATATGCTCGTTTGTTTGACGCTCGATCATTTTTCCTCCTTTTTATAACATTTTAAACCAGAAATAACGCATTTTTAGGTTTAAATAGATCACTTCCATTTTTGTTTGGAGTTTTCTTAATTTTATCATAAATTTTTGTCGTAACTGGTCTATTGGTTAGTTAGTTAAATCAAGAATAGAAACAAAAGAAAACGTCTGATTAAACAAAATTTCTGAACAGAATTTTGATAGAAAATAATTCAGTGCTGATTAAAACCATAGGTGGGCACGGAGGAGGGTCTGGGGGATTAACATTAACTCTCCCAAATTCTGAGAAGGGGGTTTAATCCCCCCACTCAAAAGTGGGCGGGGGAGAAAAGGTCAACCTCCCAATTTTGGGATAATGAAAAAAAAGTCTTTAAAATGACTTCTAACTGCCTTCAAACTTTTCAAGTTTTCAAGTCAAAATAAATGTTTTAAGCAATAAAAAGCTCAACAATGCATTAAAAAGGGCTTTTTGACCTAAAATTAGCGTTTTTTACCTATTTAGCAATA
>JASAMX010019054.1:0-16417 GCA_030248175.1 Microlaimidae sp. YZB2_3 | reverse complement strand
AAACGTTTCGCTAAATATACTTTTTACTGTGATTGAATTTAGTTTATAAAAATTTTTACGATTATAAGATTTCCAGCTAAACCTCATTGACGTTTTTCACTAGTTTTTTAAAAGTTTTTCTTATTTTCCACGATTTTTTCCAGAAGCTCTTTCAAACTTTTTTCATTCTTATATTTATAATATCATAAAATTTATAGGTGTTTTTTGCTATTAGGTTTAAAATTATTTTAACTGCTAATGATCGGGGCTCGATTATTGAAAACCTTATTCACAATTTTTTCTAAGAACAGGTGAGCATGGTTATGGAAGCTAGGGGGAAGAAGGTATCCGCATCATAGGTGGGCAGATGACTGGACACCCAACACCTCCTTTTTTAATTACTAGGACATCTCCCTCCATCATAATAAAATTCGGGGGCCTTACTGCTTGATGGTATTTTCTTGATGCTTCCTTTTTGGCTTCCTCTCCCTTTGCCAAAATTTTTAAATTTTTAAAGAAAACAAAAAAAGTCTGAAAAAACAGACACGAAAGCGACGAAGACTGTATTTGGAACTGACTGTATAATTGATATGCTATGTAGCTCTGCAATTAAAATCATCAAAATCTTTTTTTCTAATGCTATTTTTTCCCTTTTACAAAGCGCTATCAAGCGTTAGCTGTAGGCAGCGTGCAGCAAAATTATTAAAACCGGGTAAACACAGACAATTTAAAAAAATATATATAATTCACTGTTTATTTGCATAGCATCTTTATAGACTAGTTCGGAATAAGGGTTTTTTAGTGTTAGGAAGAGGGTACATAACTACTAGCGCCAATTATATGTAAAGGGAAAATTGGGGAGACAGCGAGGGGGGGCGACTAGTACATTTTACGGTTTGAAATATTTCAAATATTTATTGGTTTAAAATCTCGACCCTTTCTCTTCAAAATTTCTTAAATACTTTTTAAATATTGCAAAAGCAAAAGCAGTTTTTGGGGATTTTTAGTTTTTTGCCGCTTCGTAGCGGCGCTGCTGGCGCGCTTGTTTCCCAGTTTTTTTATGTTTTAATTACAGAAAATGCTTAATTTAAAAGTTTGGAATGGACTTTTTAAAATTAATTTTTAAGTTTTGAATAGTTTTACAAGCAAAGCATTAAAAAAACTATGTAGGTTTAAAATTAGTTTAAAAGCACAAATTTCATCTTTATTTTTACTAATTCAAATCACTGTTCAGGATAATACTATTTTAGTGGTGATTTTAAACTATTGTGACGTTTAATTAAAAAACAAAAAAATTATTTAGCACAAACTGATATATTACAGTACTTCAACGTAGTGAAACATATCATCGTGTAGCAATTTTTATGAAGTATAGGTTTAAACTTAAGAAATTAAGAAAGCTAGAATTTTTTCAAATTTTATTTTTTTCTTTTTGTACCCTCTCTCGTACAGTAAAAGACGCTTATTCCGAACTAGTCTATATAAAAATAATCTAGCATAGCCTGGCTAAATTTATTATTTACATATAAATTGATATTGTGCGTTTTTCTTTAAGCTTTTCTACGTCAAGAAAAATAATAGGCACCAACTCAAAAAATTAGGCACCAATAACAAAATACAATTTAAATATCGATCAATAATTGTGTTTTCAAGGTGTAGAATAATTGTTTCAATTTGACAGAAATTGGTATATAGGTAGTAACTTAGTAAATAAATTGTAATCTTAAGAAAAATCACTGAAAAACTATTCAAGCATTAAACGTTAATTAAATTCATTTTTGATTGAAACCTTGAAATACACTTCTGACAAGATTTGTGTTGCCTGGAAGTCGTAGCCAGTAGTTTAGAACTGTGATGCATAAAATGCTGAAAAGGCCATGAACGCAAAGGTTAAAAAATCCACACTTTTTGCGAAATGTATTTTTCTAATTATGTTTTACCAAAAATTAATTTTAGTATTATTGAAAAAAATTGCTTAGCAGGTTTTAAAATAAATAGTTACAAAACAAATATAATTCAAATAAGAATCTGGAGAAAAAAAATTAAAATGACACGCCTATATAAATTTTTAATCTACAGCTGTCCCACATTGCTTTTTGTCTTGCTTTTTGTAGTTTTTGCAGGTCCATGATTTGCTACATTTTTATAAATATTTAACCGCCCCAGCCGAGATTGGCCGTAAAACAATTAATCAGATTACAATTTATTTACTAGTTACTACCTATATACCAATTTCTGTCAAATTGAAAACAATTAATTGACACCTTGAAAACACAATTATTGATCGATATTTAAATTGTATTTTGTCATCGGTGCCTAATTTTTTGAGTTGGTGCCTATTATTTTTCTTGACGTAGAAAAAAGTTAAAGAAAAACGCACAATATCAATTTATATGTAAATAATAAATTTAGCCAGGCTATGCTAGATTATTTTTATATAGACTAGTTCGGAATAAGCGTCTTTTACTGTACGAGAGAGGGTACAAAAAGAAAAAAAATAAAATTTGAAAAAATTCTAGCTTTCTTAATTTCTTAAGTTTAAACCTATACTTCATAAAAATTGCTACACGATGATATGTTTCACTACGTTGAAGTACTGTAATATATCAGTTTGTGCTAAATAATTTTTTGTTTTTTAATTAAACGTCACAATAGTTTAAAATCACCACTAAAATAATATTATCCTGAACAGTGATTTGAATTAGTAAAAATAAAGATGAAATTTGTGCTTTTAAACTAATTTTAAACCTACATAGTTTTTTTAATGCTTTGCTTGTAAAACTATTCAAAACTTAAAAATTAAGCATTTTCTGTAATTAAAACATAAAAAAACTGGGAAACAAGCGCGCCATCCAAACTTTTAAATTAAGCATTTTCTGTAATTAAAACATAAAAAAACTGGGAAACAAGCGCGCCAGCAGCGCCGTACCTACGAAGCGGCAAAAAACTAAAAATCCCCAAAAACTGCTTTTGCTTTTGCAATATTTAAAAAGTATTTAAGAAATTTTGAAGAGAAGGGGTCGAGATTTTAAACCAATAAATATTTGAAATATTTCAAACCGTAAAATGTACTAGTCGCTCGCTGTTTCTCCATTTTCCCTTTACATATAATTGGCGCTAGTAGTTATGTACCCTCTTCGTAACACTAAAAAACCCTTATTCCGAACTAGTCTATAAAGATGCTATGCAAATAAACAGTGAATTATATATATTTTTTTAAATTGTCTGTGTTTACCCGGTTTAAATAATTTTGCTGCACGCTGCCTACAGCTAACGCTTGATAGCGCTTTGTAAAAGGAAAAAAATAGCATTAGAAAAAAAGATTTTGATGATTTTAATTGCAGAGCTACATAGCATATCAATTATACAGTCAGTTCCAAATACAGTCTTCGTCGCTTTCGTGTCTTTTTTTCAGACTTTTTTTGTTTTCTTTAAAAATTTAAAAATTTTGGCAGAGGGAGAGGAAGCCAAAAAGGAAGCATCAAGAAAATACCATCAAGCAGTAAGGCCCCCGAATTTTATTATGATGGAGGGAGATGTCTTAGTAATTAAAAAAGGAGGTGTTGGGTGTCCAGTCATCTGCCCACCTATGATGCAGAGACCTTCTTCCCCCTAGCTTCCATAACCATGCTCACCTGTTCTTAGAAAAAATTGTAAATAAGGTTTTCAATAATCGAGCCCTGATCATTAGCAGTTAAAATAATTTTAAACCTAATAGCAAAAAACACCTATAAATTTTATGATATTATAAATATAAGAATGAAAAAAGTTTGAAAGAGCTTCTGGAAAAAAAATCGTGGAAAATAAGAAAAACTTTTAAAAAACTAGTCAAAAAAAGTCAATGAAGTTTAGCTGGAAATCTTATAATCGTAAAAAAATTTTATGAACTAAATTCAATCACAGTAAAAGTATATTAAGCGAAACGTTTGAAAAATAGTACACTTTTGACAAGAATTTTTCTGTTTTTGTTTTCAGTGGAAAATCAAACGCTTAGAAGTAAAGTAAAGGAATACGAAAGGACTATGGAAGCAAGACAACAGATGATGTGCGCGGAATTGCAGCAAAAACTTGCCAGTAAATATCAGGAGCTAGTCTGCGAGTTTGGAGGCCAGAACAGAAACGGTAAGTTGGAATCGTTACTATACTATGACAAAATGAGTCAGAACTGTAATAAAATACCAATAAATCTGACTCTATTATATTTAAACGTCATGAGTCGGAGTGTCGTTTTGTATTAATGGAATAATTTCATACGTTAGTTTTTATATTTCTTTCTAGTGCATTAAAAGTAAGTGTCATCCCCCCTGATAGGCATGCAGATATTCATACAAGACTGGTCGCCGCGAACTCAGTCAATGGTCAACATCGAGTTGACAAAACTAAAAAAATATAAAGTGAATAGAAAGACTTTTAAGGACAATAAGTACACTAAAAGACTGAATATACTATATACTGCACTAACACTACACTAGTTAGTGATATTTCTACCCTCCAATAATATCATGATCCGGAGCTCCGTCTATTTCGAGTGGAGATTCATAGGTGGGCAGCCTCTCGTTCATATTTCATATGAACTTGTTGGCAGTTTCGAGATTTTTGGGAGCGGATATACGTATAACCCCCAGCCCCAAACCTACCGGGGGGTAGGTTTGGGACATACATGGGCAAGTTGGTCCGGAGTGGGGGGTTAAACCCCAAATTAGGGGAAGGGGTTAAAATCCAAGAAACGCAAAATACCCGTATCGTTTTTTTTCTGGGGTGCATTTTACCCATATCGTTTTTTGATTTTGAAGGAAAAATAGGTAAAAAACGCTAATTTTAGGTCAAAAACCATTTTTATTGCATTTTTGAGCTTTTTATTGCTTAAAACATTCATTTTGACCTCAAAACTTAAATTTGGAGGCAGTAGAAATCATTTTAAAGACATTTTTTTTTCTTCATTTTTCCAAAATTGGGGGGGTTAACTTTTTCTTCCCCCCCCCACTTCTGAGTGTGGGGGAGTTAAACCCCCCTTTTCAGAATTTGGAGAGAGGTTAACCCCCCCCCGTGCCCATGTACGGTTTGGGACCTATGAGAGATGTATTAAATGAGTCGTTTAAAACTTAATAAAGCTCGAAATATGTTTTAAGTTATTCTTTCTGCATTTTATGCCCATTTTTTTGGTTTTTAAAAAGTTTTTAAAACAAATTTAGTTTGCTAAATATTTTTAAAAAATATGTATATGAAATTATTTTCTAATTATTTATGAAAAATAGTGCAAAAATAGGATAGGGCTTTGTTGAACATCACTAGATACACATACATAGTAACAGGCCCTGTGCCAGGGGGGCCATGCCCCCCCTCTTTTCTGGGTTGGCCGGGGTAAAAAATAAGGAAGATGAGGTAGGTCCAGGGGGGTGGGGGGAGGTAAAAGCGAAAGTAACTTCATTATGAACCCTGCTTCTCCCTACCTTCTTTCTTGGGGTATGCCAAAAGTGGATTCTGCCGGCCTGGCTGCCTTGAATTCAATGTAAATAGGTATTTTTAAGCCCTAATTTTGATCATTTTTAATGCTAAATCAAAAAATTTCGCCTCCGGCGGCTGGGGGGACACCCCCCAGACCACCCAGCGGACCCTTCTCATCCGCCTGGCGGCGCAAAATGCGGCGCTTCGCGCCGCATTTAGATTCCGTTTTAAATTTTCGAGAGTCTGGCCCCCTCCTTTCAAAAATCATGGCACAGGCCCTGCATAGTAATCATAGATGTTTTTGGTCAGGTCTAGGGCGTCCACCCCCGGGTGGAAGGCTAAAATTTTTTAGGAGGGGGTCCAGGGGGGGGTCGACCTCGGGTGCGAAATTTCAAATTAAGAGGGGGGTCAGGGGGTCCGATTTTTTAACAGTTTTTTTTAAACAATAATTTAAGTATTTTCAGGTGTAATATTGAATTTTTTATACTAAAACAGCCTATATAGGCGTAAAAAGTGTATTTACACACTGTTTTTAACTATAAACCGTGTTTTTGACAGTAAATAAAAATTTTTACTTTTTAAATTGGTCTGGAGGGGGGATCAGCCTTGCTACGTCAGGCCTGATCGCTCTCTAGGTTTGGGGAGGAGGGGCGCCTTTGGATTTTTTCTGGGGGGGGGGTTTAAAATTTTAGCTTTGGGGGGTGGGTGAACCCTCTGTGTCTGTCCCCCCCCCAAAAAAAATCTATAGTAATCAATGATCCGTTAGAAAAATACACTGAATGACTGAATATACTGTATATCCCTAATCACCTTCACATACATGGTACGATGTTGTAAACAGTCTTCCTAATTTTAATTTGTAATATTTATTTTTAAGAGGATTTTATTTTACAGATGAAAATTTTTAGGCTTGTAGGTGTACTTCTAATTTTAGGGATGACTTCTATCTAAGCTACTGGATTGGACATATTTTTTAAAAGATGTTGAAAACACTGATAAAAAACAGTTTTGAATTTTGACCAGTTATTTTTGTTATAATTTCATGAATAACTTTAAAGTGATAACAAAGATTATTTTATCAATATTTTTTGAAAACTAAAATTTTAAGTTTATTAAAACACAATAAAAATAGTTTTAAAAAACAAGCTTAAACAAATTTTTATCGCTCATTTTAACAGAAAAGATCCAGGGCTTCCTCTGTGTTTAATGGACGGAGCTCCGGAGCATGATATGGGAAGGTAGAAACATCACAAAGTGAAGTTTATATAATTTTCACGCCGTATTAGGAAGATTAATATTACAAATGGAGAAAAATATTAGCAACGAATTCCAGGGAATGTTCGGAGAGCCATATTTAATGCGATATATAATAAAGCAGATTTTTAAAAAAACGAAGAATAATAATATAATCCATTTTATTTGAAAACACAACTCAAGTAGGGTAGTGCATTTAATTTCGGCACTTTTCCCAATTGGGCGTTTTTGATTTTGGACTATATCTTTGGTAATCCTGGACGGAATACGACGTTTGATAGCTCAAATCAGAGTTAATTATACGTAGATGACTGTCGTGAGCTTTTTATTTGTTATGTTATGATATTTTTATGTGAAATTGTGTGATTTATAATAAAAAAATTGTTACTCGTTTTTAGAACATGGGCATTTCATGATTACGCAATGAATTGGTTTAAGAATTAAACTGTCCTGGTAAAATTTAGTCTATTTTCCGAATTTTTAGTCCCCGTGGTTCTACGTTGCGTCTGTGAGCAATCGTTATAAAATAAAATAGTGTAATTTCGGTACACTATTTCTGTAGGTAAAAACGGGTTGAATTTGGTGGTCGGGTGTTAAATTGTAGTTGTAAATAGTTAAAAGACAACGTTGAAATGTGTAGGAGTCATAGCACTGGACTTAAACTCGATTAAGGGGGTCTTTTTAAAAAGTGCCGAAATTAAATGCACTTTTTTCCCAAATTTTTCTCATTTTGATACCATTTAGCACTTTAGCTGTAACTTTTTGCCAGTTACACGTTGAACAACAAGCAAAAGCTTAAATTAAAGAAAACTGTCTGGAGATAATGATAGGCTTTTAAATTTTTGAAAATGATGATTTTTTTGACTGAGAAACAATCGATTGTTTGTAAAGTGCCGAAATTAAATGCATACATTTAATTTCGGCAATTTTCCATTTTTTTAAAAACTGACTTAATTAAGTAAAAAAAACAACTTTTGTAGTAAATTTTTTATGACGCAACGCAGTATTGTAAAAGCTTTAAAATGAGCTATCAAACATGAAAATCAGGCCATACAGTGAAAAGTTACATTGGAAAAAGAAAAAGTGCCGAAATTAAATGCACTACCCTACTGTGCGGTCCTTTCTTTTATTTATTTGGTCCATTAGAAATGTTTCTATGGGTTATTGTACGATTTCTTTTTAAGCCACTTTGTGCACAGAGTTATTATGAACGTATATTCCAGTCGTACTCTCAGAAAGAGTGTCACATCCGTAGACCACCAACACCTAGATGTATTATGAAATAGCATTTGTAGTATTGCAAACAGTATTGCAAACACTAAGATAAAAATACAGAATAAAAGTTTAATTTATTTATTCTAGCTCTTCAGTGTACAGCATCATTGTACAATTCTACAACTGTTAATGCATCCGGAAATGTATACTCCAACAGAAATGTGTCTTTGTCAAAGGACAAATTTTATTCACAAACGACAGCAATGAATAATGAATTTTTACCAAACATTCCACCACCTAGCCCAGCTACCATGGCCGATAATTTTTTACTCAGCTTACAAAAAGCGGAAAATTATGGTGAAAATAAAGAAAATTTTAACGGTTTGTTTAGTTTTTTTATTTTTCATTAGGTAGATATTGGCAAATGTGTGGATTTCTGTGGTATCAATTTTGAAATATTTCGCGCGGTTTTTTAAGCGTTTAAAAAATTGATTTAAATTATGTTACTGGAATGGATATAAACTAAAAAATACAATTAAAGACATTATATTTGCGATACATGAAAAACCCTTTTTATTTTTGCTTTTTTTTTAATTAAAAAAAAAAACAAATTAATAATTTCGTCAAAAAAGACGTCCGTAAAGTTGTTGACTTGCGCCATGCTCGACTTTTATTTCACGTTAGATGAACCTAAAATCACGCTGTTTTTTATTAATTGTACCTTATTCTGATTGATTTTACTTGAATCATACTTGAAAAGCTCAAAATTGTTTTGTCATCGTGCCGAAAAATTTTTGCCTGTACTTGAATACAGCTAATAATATTGGATCTAATCTAACATAAATGCTTACACAGATATCGATATGTTACCGAAATAAAAGTTGATGTAATGTATATATTATGTGTATTTCTAAATTTCAATTATAACGACATAACTCTATATTTTGCATAAGTAAATTTAGTTGCCTTTAAATCAAATAATTACCAAAGTTTTTACAAAATGGTTTTTTTTAAATGTTTGTGACATATTTTTCCAAACTGCCAAAAAAGTAGTAGTCTTTATGAATACTCTAGCGAATCTACACTTTTAAAACGGATAATTTTTTTAACGTTAAAAACTTTAGAAAAAATACATTTTTTTAGTTTTTTTGTTGTTAACTTTAACAACAAAAAACTTTAACTTTGTTGTACAGTTATTTTAATTTTAGAAACCAATAATATAAAAGACCTTCCACATAACAGAAAATTGCAGTTACAACAATACTTAAAGCAGGTAAAGTATAACAAGATATTTATTTTTTTTTTTTACTTTTTATGAGTCTTTGTTTTCTAGTCACACAATACACAAATAATAAATGAACGTGAATATCACGCTCAGTTAATATTACCTTGAGCTAGGAAGTATAACTGGGAATCTTCTCAAATAACATATTAAATGAAATTCGCCTGCTAAGCAGATAGTCTGAATAAAAAGTTTTTTTGGCTCTAACTTTTTTTTTGTTAGATTGCAATCTTAGATCACTTTAATATTATTGCATTGGTATATAAAACTCCCATATTAACGCAGTGCTAAGCGAAAAAATAACACTAATTAATATATTGTAGGTCTTAACGAAGCCATCAGATGCGGCGCGAAATGGTGGACCCCCAGATCCTTTCCCACAAATTTAAAGTGCATAAAAAGACATTGAATAATGATTTTTAAAAACTATATTTTTGTATAAAAAGTATATATATTTTTAATTTTGATTATTTTATACACTGTAAATATAAATATTTGTATATAACAATAACAAAATCGATTCTATTGTTTCACGTTTATTTGCAGATTACAGCTTGTGGTTATCAAAAATAAACTAAAGGCTGGCTCATACTTTGTCCAAATGTTCAAATGACAAAGCACAAACAACACAATCTAAAAAAAGTCAAAAGGAAATTTTTTAAACATCTTCATAATTTGTCCAAAGAACAAATAGCTGTGGAGCTCCGTGGTTTCAATGAACGATTTCAATCTTATTTAAGCATAAAACATGTTTTAAGTTGTTTTATCTGCATTTTTAGGACTATTTTTATTGTTTTATTTTAAGTATTCAAAAAAATTTAGTTTACAAAAAATTTTTGGCAAAATAATCTGTGGCATTAGTCTTTAATTATTCATAAAATTATACCAAAAAAGACCGGAGCTTCAGGAAAGATCACTAGCCCAAACCGCAAGTGATTTGAAGACGGAAGAGCCACGGGTACTAAAGAGCCACAATTTTGGGACCGCCGCACTTTTTGAGACCAAAGAGCCACAAAAAGGTCACCTTGGACCAATGGAGAAAAGAAAAGAGATTAGGAGAAGGAAATGGCGGGACCTTAAAGCTGGTTACTAGAGAGCCCGAAAGGGAAACACATAGTGACCTAAGAGTCAAAAGCATACATGGGCAAGTTGATCCGGAGTTGGGGGGGGGGTTAAACCCTAAATTATGGGGGTTAAAATCCAAGAAACGCAAAATACCCATATAGTTTTTTCTTGGAGTGCATTTTACGGGACTGGGACAATTTGCTCCCGCCAATTTGCTCCAAGACAATTTTCTCCCGGGACAATTCGCTTCCGAGACAATTCGCTCCTGCACAATTCGCTCCCTTGACAATTCGCTCCCTGGACAATTCGCTCCCGGGATAATTTGCTCCCTGCCCAATTCGCTCCTATGAGTTTTTATAAACACAAATCTTATCAAACCAATTTCATTAGGGACAATTTGCTTCCGGGAGATTTTATAAACCCAAATCTTATCAAACCAACTTGATTAGGGACAGTTCGCTCCCGGGAGTTTTTATAAACGCAAGCTTTATCAAACCTACTTCATTAGGAACAATTCGCTCCCTTGAAGATTCGCTTCCTGCCCAATTTGCTACCGGTATGTTTAATAAACTCGATTCTTTTAAAGTAATTCATTCTAACGAAGTTATTGATTTTTTAATTATTGTTTGTAAAAATGATGTGTAATTTATACAATGATTTAATTGTCATATAAACTAACCTCTATTTTTTTAGGCTCGCTTAAAAATAAATGAACGTAACGGAATGCTCAGTTTTTGTGTATTATATTGTAATTATTAAAACAATGTTTATATCTAATTAACATTTTTTTATAATCCATAACTAACCAAAACAATTTCTTTAAAAAGCACATAAGCAGATATATGAAGAAAAAAAACATTAAAATTACCAATGAAATCATATAAATGCATTAAAATAAGACAACAATTTTCATTCAATATAAAAAACTAATATCCAAATTAATGTTTAAATCGTTAGTTTAAATTAAATAAATCTTGATTTGCTAGTTTAAAGGAAGAATTTTTAGTTTAATTTTTATTTGTGTCATTCGAGGATTATTTTATTGATTGGAAAATAACTCCATTAAAAATACAATTATATTTCAAAAATTTTTTCCACACTGAGAAAAAATAAGTTGTATTAAAATATAAAATAATTCTCGCAATAATCAAGGATTTATTAAAAAACTTGGCATTAACAGTTTGTTGGTGGAAACGCAATTTGTTTTTTTATGAAACCTTTTCCAAAACATTGAATTTCTTGTGAACGGATATAAATAAACTTTAAAAAAAACAAAACACACTCCAATGTCTTCTAGAAAGGCTTAAGTTTTTTTTGTTTCATGTTTCAAATTAATAAAAGATTTTGTAACAATTTTTTCAGCTTAACCTGAAGAAGACACATCAATAATAAATCATAATGTCTTGATAAAGCAAAGCAAAAAACAAAATTTAGCATATTAATAAGAATATTTTGTTTTTTAATTTCATAAAACTTTCAATCATCATTTCAGATGATTCTAAATATTCTTTATAGTTTTGAAGTCCATAGTCTTGCATTGTCTCTACTTGGGGCTTTTTAATATATTTACCGGTTTCTAAGTGCTGTAAATAGTTTTTATACTGCCTATAGATTCTGGAACAACCTTTAACTGGACAGGAATAAATACCTTTTTCCGTGCTTCATCAGGTGTAATAATGTCATTGTCAACAAAAACCCCTTCTTGCTTTTCTGAATTTTTCTTAGAGGTGAGATTTGTACCTTTTATAAGGTGGCGTTTGTTTACTCTGTGTTATGATTATTTTCATTGTACCACTCAAAAATGTCAAATTTCTGTCCAGTTAAACGTTCCAGAATGTATAGGCAGTATAAAAACTATTTACAGCACTTGGAAACTGGTAAAAATATTATAAAACCCCAAGTAGAGACAGTGCAAGACTATGCACTTCAAAACTATAAAGAATATTTAGAATCATCTGAAATAAAGTCAATTTTTTAACCACTTCCATCTGTTTTTGAAAGCCTAGAAACTGAAAGCAATGAAGAAATACAGCAAAAATTGACCATGGGGTTTGCGTTGTCAGAAAGAAAGCCTTGTATACCATTTACAACAGAACAAAAAAGTTTTTTAATTGAAAAATTTAATCACGGTCAGGAATATGGAAATAAACTTGACCCTAATGCAGTTTAAAAAGCAATAAAGTTGGTAAAACTTCCTGATGGACAAATGGACAATACAAATTCAACAGCAAAAACTATCTAAGCAGTCCCCAAATCGCTTGTTCAGCTCAATTATACAACCTGCTTAAAGCAGAATAAACACTTTGGAAGAGTTGAGAAATCAGAAAATATGTTTTAATCGAAATGAATACTTAGAAGATATAAAAACAAAAGAAGATGAAATTCTGGATTTAATTGAAACTAATGACAATTTTCTGGTTGATTGAATTAAAATAATAAATTGCCTGCGTCAATATTTATAATGTTTCTCACAGTAGTATTATATTGATTAAATTTTTTTAAGAATTACATTTTACTATCCATCCCATATTAAATACATTTTAGTACATTTTAGTACATTTTGTTTATTTTATAATGGTTAAAGGGTCATTATAAAGGCTCAATATTGTCAAAATATCAGTTTGGTTGCATGTTTACAATTTGGTAAACTAAAAGAATTTAAAAAATTAATATTTTTTTATAAAATTGTAAATTTTGGTTAAAAAAATTTAAAAAAATTACTAATAAAATTAATTTTTAAAAAGATCTGGTATTTTTGCCCACAAATAGTTAGTTTAAGCAGAATTAATGGCATATGTCGTAAGAAATGTATAACAAAAGTATCAGAATTGTGTAATGTTTTGTATTAGCTTCTAAAATTTTAGTAATTCAAATGATTGATTCTTAAAAAGTGGTACATTTTTTCGTTTATTTTATAATGGTGAAAGGGTCAGTATAAGGGCTAAATAATGTCAAAATATTAGTTTGGTTGCATGTTTACAAATTGGTAAACTAAGGGAATTTGTGAAAAATAAAAAATTCAAAAATTTAGGTTTTTTTGTAAAATTGTAAACTTTTGATTCTAAAAATTAAAACTTTTTACAAATAAAATTAATTTTTAAAAAGATCGAATATTTTTACCTACAAATAGTTAGTTTAAGCACAATTAATGACATTTAGCGGTAAGAAATATATAACAGAAGTATCAAAATTGTGTAATGTTTTGTATTAGCTTCTAAATTTTTAGTAATTTAAATGAATGACTCTCAAAAAGCGGTAATTTTTTTTTGATTATTTTATAATGGTTAAAGGGTAATTATAAAGGCTTAATAATGTCAAAATATCAGTTTGATTGCATGTTTACATATTGGTAAACGTGGAGAATTTAGAAAAAATAGAAAATTCAAAAACTTAGGTTTTTTTGTAAAATTTTGGTTATAAAAATTAAATATTTTTAACAATAAAATTGATTTTTAAAAATATGAAATATTTTTACTTCTGAAGAGTTAGTTTGAGCACGATTAATAGCAGATGTGGTAAGATATTTAAAACAGAAGTATTACAATTGTGTAATGTTTTTTATTAGCTCCTAAAATTTTAAAAATTCAAACGATTGATTTTCAAAAAGTGGTATATTTTTTCTCTTATTTTATAATGGTTAAAGGGTCGGTGTATGAGGGCTAAATAATGTCAAAATATTAGTTCGGTTGCATGTTTACAAATTGGTAAACTGGGTGAATTTAGAGAAAATAAGAAATTTAAAAATTTTACGTTTTTTTGTAAAATTTTGGTTTTAAAAATTAAAATTTTTCAAAAATACTCCTGATTATTAAAAAAGATTAACTGTTTTTATCTACATATAGCAAGTTTAAGCATAACTGATAGCATATGTGGTTTGAAATGTGTCACTAAATTATCACAATTGTTGGTTTTATTTTAGCAATTTATTTTGGTTTTATTTTCACAATGGTTTATTTTAGCTCTCAAAATTTTAGCCATTCAAATGATTTATGCTAAAAAAGTGGTACTTAGTTTCCTTTATTTTTTTTACAGTTGAAAGAACTGCGTGGAGGTCAAATAATAACAAAGAGGCAGTGTGGACTGAATATTCTGAGAGGGTGAACTGGTTGATTTTCAAAATCAAAGAAATCTCAAAATTTTTGATTTTTTTGAAAAATTGTAAAATTTTATGAGTAAAATTTAAAATTTATTAAAATAAAGTTTATTTTTGAAAAATTTAAACAATTTCACATATATAAAAATAAAATTTAACTGGAAAACAATAAACTAAAATTTTATTGTCAATTAAAAAAAAATCAATTTTTATTTTCAAAAAAATTTCTCAAAAAAGTCGAAGGCACCAACTTCAAGGGGGTACCACAGACACACGGGTTGGTCAATTTGAGCTAAAAATGACCTCATCGTGGTCCACATGATCTGAAATATCACATATATTATTTTAAGCGAAATCTAAGACTATCGATCTGACAGCTTGGAATGGGGGTCTTTAAAATAGTAATTTATTACAGAAAGCCAGTCTTAAATTTTTGCTTTGGATTGGTGTTGTAAAAAGTTACTTTTACTTTTACTTAAACTAATAAAAGTAACGGATTTTGGATTACTTTTACTTTTACTCGAGTTTTGAAATTTCAATTACTTTTACTCTTACTCGACCTTTGAAATTTTAATTACTTTTACTCTTACTCGGATTTTTTCCTGCAAATACTTAAATTAATTTAAGTATAATTTAAGTAATTTCAATCAGTAGATTCCTTATGAGCTTGTTGTAAAATGAGTGGCTGAAGAAAATCTTTAAGCCGCGAGCACTCTAAAACCATTTATTTCGACCAAAAAACTTATTAAACTGATAATTTACATAAAATTAACAAAAAACTTTGGAACAGAGCTCTGAAGCTTCAAAAACCGGTGTTTTGCTCGGTTTCAAAATTACTTTTATTATACTTTTATTCTTATTTTTACTTAAAAAATAGGTTTTACTTTTACTTTACTTAAATAAAATTTTGACCTTTACCTTTTACTTTACTTAAATTAAAAAATCACAAATTACTTTTACTCTTACTTCACTTAAATTTAAATTTTTCAAATTACTTTTGTTTTACTTAAAATAAACCAAAATTATTACTTTTTACAACATTACTTTAGACTATTGGACTTTCTTTTAGACAAAATATAAACAAGAATTACTGTCCTTTAGACTTTGCCCTTGGACACTTTGGACGAAGTATAAACCAGGCTTAAAAGAATATCACGCAATGTGCTATTTTAAATTCTGTCGCACAATAAGAAATTTTTAATTACAGTGGGATCTAGGCAGGGGCGTAGCCAGGGGTAGGGCCAGGGGGGCACGGCCCCCCCAAACGGACCCTTTGGCCCGACCAAATCAGATGGACTAAAATTTATGATATAAAACAATTTGAAGATCAGTAAGAAAAAATACGTTAGAAAAAAATTTTTGTATCAATCAAAAAGTTTTTTTAAAAGTTTACTACAATGACTGACTTAAAAAAACCATTAAGGTTGTTCATTGAAACAAGAAGTTGTATTGTAATTAAGACAAGTAATACTCCATCCTCCATTATTAAGGACCAGTATAATCCTTGGATATGGTAGTCATATTTTAGATTCTTGCTTGATTTTTGGGTTTGGTTTTGGAAAAATAGTTTTGTTATATATGTTTTTAATCGATAAATTACTTAATGCAATAATTGCGTGTAGTAATTTGCAGATATTGCGCATGCCAAATCTTTCAAAACAACAATAAACAAAGACAAAATAAAATGTAGACTGAACTATTAAATTTATAGATACTAAATTTACTGAAAATGCTAAAAAATTAATTTTTAAACCTAAGTTCTTAAAATGGCACAAAAAACTTATTTCTGAAGATGACATATTTAAAGACATGAATTTTAAAGTAAAAATGTGATCAAATTTAAAAGACCTATTGGCAAAAATTTTAGGAAAAAAGTTTAGTTAAGTTCTACTACAGTGACAAACTTGCAGTTGCATGTGCGCAATTGTGACTTTCCAAGTACAAAGTTGCTGGGAAAGATCGATGTTACTAGTTTATTCCTTGGTATATTGTAGTCATATTTATTTGTGATTCTAAGTTTGGTTAAGTGTTATATCCTTTTAAACTTGCGCAAAGTTGGGAAAACACGAACCAGACACAACCCA
>JASAMX010019053.1:0-53803 GCA_030248175.1 Microlaimidae sp. YZB2_3 | reverse complement strand
CGTTCAGTTACGTATTGCTCAACGGAAAGAGCGAAAAAATAACCACAATAGAATGTGTATTACTGAATGAAGTTACTTAATATGTAATTCAGTAAGGAAAAAAATCTAGCACAAGTACCCAGTACCTAATGCGTAACTTAGAAAAAAAACTGGTCGTTTTTCACATGAACAGAGGTTTAACTACGGGTAATAGAGCATATTCGAGAATGAAATTCAGGTGAGGGGGGCAATTTAGCATCTTACGTACAAAAATCAGCTCCAAATATTCATTACAGGAAAAAAATTTTTGGGGGACCCAAAAAAAAAAAAAAAAACAAAAAAAAGTTGAAGCAAATTAAGCTTTTTAAGATGAAAATCAGGTATGTTTAGCAAAAGTTTTTAGGTTTTTAATATCAGAAAAATATTGGGTAATATTTTAGTTATGTAAAATGTTTAGATTTTTAATTGGCTAAAAAACTATTAAAGGTTTTGTTGATTTCGATGACGCCATCAACAACGGTTAACCGCGCAGTGACTTAACCCATTTAATATAAGGGAAAGAGCGCTCCGCGCTCTTCCCTGATAAGTCTATAAAACAAAGAAAAATTTTTTAAAAAACAATTTGATACCTTCAAATTTCCGATTTCCAAAACATTACTACTGAAAAATAAGTACATTGAATTACAGCTGAGCAATGCAAAGTACCAGAAAATGTTTTTTAAATTACTTCTAACCTTTAAATTTTTAATACCACTATATAACAATGTAAAGGGGGGATCCAGCGTAACACAAATTTGGAAGTGGAGACCAATTAAAACATTAAGAATGGGGTGGGGGTCTAGCGTGGTCATACCAAGATTACAAAACAAAGTAATACAAATTTGCAAGTGGAGACTACATAATTAATGGAGCTCTAATCGTTCATCTATGTTCAGAAACCGGAAGGAGTACAGTATATAAGCCTAAATTAGCAGAAACACAAGCTGGAGAACACGGCATGATATTATTATCGGAAATACGCTACAAAAAAGTCATTAAATATTTGACGTTTTTCTTGCGGATCAAGACATAAGCTACCATCAGTCCTTTTTATAGGTTCGATTTTGGAAGCACTTTTTTAAATTTTTTGCTAGCTCGTTTATAAAACCGGCGTATATCAACACTGCCTAAAGTGTCGGCTTCTATTTTTTCATGAAAAGTTTTTAATGTGTCCTTATATTGTTTTGCACATGCTGTGTAATCAGTTTTAGCGAACTTTGAAATTTTAGCTAAACGATACAGTCTTTTTTTGCTTTTTGTTTTTTGTCAGATATAGTTTAGTTGAAAAGAAATTTGCAATACACATTTTTTAAACTGACAAATTTGTTATATAAATCGTTTACATCAGAAGATTTAATAATTATTTTTTCCCATTCTACTGATTTTAAAAACGTTCTAATTTAAGAATAGTCAGCAAAGCGAAAATCACAAAACACACGCTTGTTTTTGGTAGTTTTTGACACAGAAAAATTTTACTGAAATAAATGTGAAATGTGGTCACAGGTATGAGAAAAGGGCTCATCATATTTAAGGTCACATAGATATTATAATATCGCTCTGGTTAGAAAAAAGCAAGTCTAAAATATTGCCACTATCGTGAGTTTTGAATTTGACAAATTAAGAAAATCCACACTCGCATATAGGCGGAATATCATTATTTGTAACTGTTGGAACATTCCAATCGATATTGGGAAAACTATAGTCACCAATAAAAATGCAAGAATAATTTGAGGAAGTCAAAAACATATTTAATTCTGAAAGGAGTTTTTTCAATTTCTTCATCGCGTGAAATATAAGTAGGTGAACGATATTGACAAACTACTCTAAGAGTTTCATTTGATCCTAAAATATCTATTGCTATGCTTTCAAGGCTCATAAATTTATATCAACCTTAACTACAGAAACTTTTAAGTGTGATTTGACTAATATAGCGACACCTCCGCCGTGTTTACCAACTAGGTCACATCTGCTACACAGTAAACATTTGCAACCAGCAACCTATCCGGTACTTTTAGATTGGCTGCGTGCCTGAGGCTTGGACGAAACAGGTTTTGCGCTGATGGTTTTGTGATCTTTTTTGGCATCACTTTCCAATCACTTGATGAATTGCCTTGACGCAAAACATAATGGCTTTCGGCTCCTAAATTGTCTCTTTCACGGTACAGGGCTGAGATATGTTTGCGTTCGTTTTAGGATGTAGCTTGGTTGGATGTAGACTCCAAAAAATTGGGGATGTCAGAAAGAATTTTGCTGTTGTTAACAATTTCGTTTCGATCAGCAGATCTTTCGATCCGTACCTTAAGGAGTCTGTTGGGAGTTTTTTCACTTGCCTTTCCCAACCGAAATACTTTCAAGATAAGTACCACGTCGCATAACTGCCACCAAACTTAAGTTTTGAGGTCAAAATGTATGTTTTAAACAATAAAAAGTTAAAAATGCAATAAAAAGGGCTTTTTGACCTAAAATTAGCGTTTTTTTAATTTATTTTTTATTTAAAATCAAAAAACAATATGGGTAAAATGCACTCCAGAAAAAAAACGATATGGGCATTTTGCGTTTCTCAGATTTTAACCTCCCCCTAATTTGCGGTTTAACCCCCACCCTCACTCCGGACCAACTTGCCCATGTATGATCACAAGTATAACTTGAGGTAAACTTAAGCAGAATAGGTTTATACTATTTTTCAGGTGTGAAATATTCACATGGCTATAAATTGTAATGATAATTATGAAGTCATCACAAACGTCAATATTGAGATAAAAACCTATTTTAAAAATACAAAAAATTTTTTATTGTAATTTTGTTTTAAGACCCGTCCAAAATATACAAGCCATAACCGAAAAAATGATCAAAATATGACTATAATATAGACTAGTTCGGAAGTGTTAGGAAGAGGGTACAATAACTACTAGCACCAATCATATGTAGGGGGAAAATTGAGAAACAGCGAGCGACTAGTACAGTAAGAGACGTACCTCGTACAGTAAAAGACGCTTATTCCGTACTAGTCTATAAAACGTTCATTATGCAACATAAAGAAAAAAAACATTACTGCTTAGATCGGGAATCAACTGCAACGAGATCACCGGTGTGAGCAGAAACCAATATAACATGTGGTGATTGGAATGCAAAATATTTGCAGAGATCATCGTCATTTTTAAACCGAAACCACTAAAGAAAAAGCTAAGTAAATAAAATTTTTAAAAAGATTTTTTTGACACTTATATTCGTCGTTACTACGGCAAAATGAGCCACAGTTCGTATAAAAAGACGTGTGACTGTGACTTATTTTTAATATAAAACAGGAAGCTATTAAATGCAGAGTGAGTCACAGTTAAGTGTATTTTATAATGACAGTGGCTCATTTTGCCGTAGTAACGACGTATTATTCCAAGAGCAACTTACATTTTGCAACGATAAAAACATTTTTTGTTGTTTTTGTCTGTAAAACAGCGAAGGTGTCATAACAATACGTAAATCGAAATGGAATATTTTTTATTTTTATTATTATAGTGAATTTCTAGCGGTAAATATTGTAATATAAAAATAATCGGAATTTAATTACTTCATCGATAATTCCTCGCTCAAGATCAAGGCATCTTACAGTACCGTCATAACTGCTGGTCACTAAATTTTTTGTGTTGTTTCCTGTCGGTTGAAAAGCCAGACAATTAATAGGCGAGGAATGTGGATGAAAGGCTATTCGTTCCAAAAATGAATCTTGGTTTTGAGCGGAAGGTTCATAGTGAAATTTGCATAATCCAACCTGACCTGAGTAAAAGAAAAAAATCAATAATACAATACAAAATAATACTACTTTGACTTTCTAACACGAAGAACACGCGAGAAAAAAAGTGCGAGAAAAAAAGTATAACCATTAGTAAGTTCACCTGAATTTGAGTGGGCGTCTCAATCTCCCCATATAAAATGGGAATATTCCTGTTTATATCACCTTACACAATATTAGCACTCACTACTGATACGGACCAGTGCAGCATGTTGTAACTAAGGACAACCCTGTTAAAGGCTTAAGTTCAGCGAAATAAATTTTACCAAAATATTGTTTTTTGTTGTTGGTATTTTTGGAAAAAACCATCCCAAAAATATTAGAAGGAACCAAACCAAACCCCAAAACAGACCTATGCACGGTCTGGAAATGCCCCCCGCTTTATTGGAGGATTAGCCCCCGCCCGTTTTATTGCCCCCCGCCTAAAAATGTAAAAGTACCCAAAAATTATGGCCCAAAAATTAAGTTCAGTTAGAAAAATGTTGCAAGCTTAAGCTAAGCTCAAAATTCACTGATCAAAAGCTAGCGAATACACTTTGTGGGTTTTAAAATTCTGCTTAAAAATACAAAATATAATTTTTAAATTAAAAATAACTCTCTTGGTTACATTTTTGTAAAAATATTAGTTGGCTTTCTGAGCGGCTCACGGTTAAACAAAAGATTCTGGTTCACAAGGCGCATTCATTGTCTGGCGCATTCATAAAAAATGCAGTAGTAAGCTCATCGATTATTAAAAGTATTTTCACATTTTGTAAATAATTATTTCGGACGGGGAGTTTTTTCCCAATTTATTTTTGTTGTCTTCTGTTTTTCAAAAACAAACAAACGAGGAAATCAATCGACCACCAAGTTTCGAGCGAACTTCCATTATTGTGGCTCTAAAAGCAGGATCTTGATACTAGTTACAATTTATTTAGGGGTTGGGGTCATAGATGAACACGGTCAAAAATCTAGGGGGGTGTTTACCTTGGGTAAGTGACATTTCAAAATCTAGGGGGGAGGGGATCCTGGGGGGGCCTGGGGGGGGGGGCGAAACCCCCCTAGCTCTCTAGGGCGGGTCCAACCGGGATGGAAGATTTTGAAACCTAGAGGGGGGTCAGGTGCGGTCCGATTTCCGAAACAAAATACTTTTAAACCATTAAATGTTTAATAATAGTTTTTTTTATAAGATAATACTACATTTTATTGAATAAAAAGCGATATTTAATAATATTTAATATTTAATAAAAAGCGATAATAATAAGCGATATAAAAAGGGTGTAAAAACATGAATTTGTGTTAAAAATTCACGTTTTTGGAAGAAAATTTAGTATAAAAAAAGTACTTAAAATTTTCTCGAGAGGGGAGGGGAGGGTGGGGGGTCTGATCTGATTTCAAAATCTAAAGGGGGGTTAGGGGTAAAAAATTCGAAAATTTGGAGGGAGGGGTTACAAAAATGGTCATTATTAGAAAGATTATTTACAAAGTCTCGTTTTCATTGCATTAATTAAGCATCGCCCTAAAATAAAATTTCGCATTTTTACGCGCCAAAACCAAGATTTGGAAAACAATGAGAAGCAACATATATTTTGAAAAGAAATACAATATAAAAGTAAAATATTTGCGAATAGTCGTTTTAAAATATTTTATCACAAAAAACACACAAAAAACTGATATAAGAAAATAATATCAATGTGAACAAACCAGTTTTATCCCCAGCAGCATAAATGAAGGCACCACCATCCGTCACCGACGGGTGAAACGCTAAAGAGTACGCTCTTTCTCTGACTACTTTAATGCGACGTAAATCGCTCATTGACATTTGTCCCATATCACTTAGCAGACTATAAAAAAAACAGGGGCATTTGTAAAAAAAATTTAGCACGTTAGATTATTAGAATTAAAACATTATCATTATTAACTATAATAGTTTAACGACAGTTTAAAAAGGGCTCAATATTCCGGTTAAAATTAATAAGAGATATTCTGGTGATACAAGATTCAGTAAATCCCAATGCCGGAGGAGTAGATTTTATTTTTGGCAACAACGGTCGTCAGCCATTATATACTTTTTCTGGGCTTCAAAATTTATGTGCGCAGTCTGTTATAAAAGACAATACAAACCACTTTGATTACATAACTAGCGAGTTTTTTTACGATAGGATTTGGTTCGTTAGAAGCTTTGCCACATGCCATTACCAAGGTGTTTGAAAAGAAAATTTAAAAATAATCAATGCCAAGAAGACCATTATAGGTGAGAAAAAGGGGGAAGGACAGGGTGGGGTCCACCCCCTAGCCTCGATTTTGGGATCCCCCCTAGACAAAAATCTAGGGGACACCCTCCCCTTAAATTTCCGAATTTTTTAACCCTGACCCCCCTCTAGAATTTGAAATCTAACCTCCCCCTCCATAGGTGAGAAAGGGGGGAACAGGATGGGGGCATAGGTGGGCAGCCTCTCGGATTTTGGGGGGGGGGGGGGGGGGGGGGGGGGTCCAACCGACGCGAAGCGTCGGCCGGGGGGTCTGGGGGGGTGTCCCCCCAGCCGCCGGAGGCGAAATTTTTTAAAAATATATACTAAAAACGGCTTAAAAATCGTCTCCTGGTGATCGCGTGAACATACCTTTTACTTTTGTTTTTTTACCTAATTTCTACATAATTTTCTGTGATCTTAAAAATTCAGTCAGGGGGTTCGGGGGGAACAATGCCCCCCGGAGGAGAAAATTTATAATTTGAGGCGCTAAAATACACTAGAAATTTTAATTCCAAATGATAGTAATTACAAAATTTAAGGTTTTTTATAGCTATACTATACATTTATAACATGTGTTTAAAACGTTAAAAAAAGATAATAGTGTTTTATAGTAGTTTTATTAAACATGTATGCCTTAACTACTGAATGAGATAATCGATTTGAAATTGAAAAACTAAGATAAATTGCCAATTTAAACTGCCCGCGTAGCAGGGAAATTTAAATTGCCCACGTAGCAGGGGAATTTAAAGGTAATAAAAGATAATAAACGGGAAAATAAGGTAATAAACATTCCGCGCGAAGCGCGGAAAAATTTTTTAGTCCTTTTATAACACTTAAAAATTTTTCTTTGGGAGGCGAATTTGGGGGGGGGGTGTCCCCGACTACCCCAAATTTAAGGGGGGGGGGGGTGTCAGCAAAATCCAAAATTTTGGGGGGGGGGGGTATAACCCCCCCAACCCCCCCCCCTGCCCACCTATGGATATGGGCCACCCACCCCCCTAGCCTCGAAATTTTGAGCCCCTCCCCCCTAGAAGAAAATCTAGGGCTCTCCCTCTACCGAAATTCCTAATTTTTTATCCCTGACCCCCCTCTAGAATTTGAAATCTGACCCCCCCTTCACCCTCGTGAAAATTTTAGGTACTTTTTTATACTAAATTTTATTCCAAAAACGTGAATTTTTAACACACATTCATTTTTTACACCAGAATATCGCTTTTTATTAAATAAAATGTAGTATTATTCTATAAAAAGAACAATTATTAAACTTATTATGTTTTAAAACTGTTTTGCTTTGGACACTGGACCCCACCTGACCCCCCTCTAGATTTCAAAATTTCCCACCCTGGGTCAACCCCTCCTAAAATAAAAAGCTAGGGGGGCCCGGCCGAACCCCCATGGGACCCCCTCCTAGAATTTAAAATTGGATTTACCCCGGGTAACCATCCCCCTAGCTTCCCAGACCGTTCTCACCTATGAAGACCATATACGAAGCAGGAAATGGTAAAATTGGCAAAGCAAATTTATAACGGGTAAAAACTGGCAACCTGAAAACTCGAAAATAGTTTAAATTCTTCTCAAAATGAGAACTAACCACAAAACTTATCCGAATTACTATTATTAGTTGTTTAGTGCACAAAATAAGCTTTAAAGATTTAAATCAGAATGTCTCTTTGTCAGCACTTTTTTTTCCTGCGGAGAATTAGTTAAACTAAAAAAACAATTTTTACTATATATTTAAAAATTTTGTAAAATTAAAGCGATTTTTAAAAAGAATGATATAGATTGGCTAATGGGCCATTGACCATTCCCCTCAGTTTTGTTAATTTTTTTATAACAAGTCACTGAGGTAAGAACCACTTTGTGCATAGTAATGTTTGTGGAAAAAAAATAAAAGTGTTAAGATTAAGTTTAGGTGAAGTTTTGACATAGTTTTGGAGGGGATTAAAAAAAGTAAAAAAGAACATAATGATTGATAAAGCCAGCTACACAGAAAAACCAACAAACTAAACTATCAAATATAAAATGTATACTAAACTAATAATCATAAACACGTGAACTTAGCTACTAAATAAACTTAAAAACAAACATCAAACTTTTTGCTCTACATGCAGACCTGTGTACGGTCTAGAAATGCCCCCGCTTTATAGGAGGATTCCCCCCGTTTTATTGCCTTTTTCTTTTTTTCTCCTTTTTTTCTTTCTTCCCTGCTTCCACCCCGCCCCGTTTTATTGCCCCCTCCCGTTTAAAAAAGTTGCCTCCCCCCCAATAAAACCTGGGGGGCTGTGCACAGGTAAGTTACATGCTACTATAAATATAGTATTATTCCACCTATTCTGAGGGTGTTATGTTACCATAATATGTATGCATTACTTGTTATCGTGATAGAAGATGTTACTCACATCTTCTATGCTGATACACAGAGAGGGTAGACAGATCACAGTAAACTTTGTCATGTATTGGGGCGTTGTGGAGTGATCAACCGCTAACATTGTTTTCATCCAAATTTTGAGAGCAAAACCTGTTGCCATTTTATTCTACAAATCTCATGACAAAAGCTAATGATAACGTTGTCCGCAAGGCATCACGAGGAGTTAAAAAAACAGCAACATCTGTATAAATTTCCCACCGCACTCATTGTTTTGTAAAATGTTTACTGGAATCAACACAATAATGTTCTTAAGAAACCGTTGCCGTTTCGGGATTTCTATGAAATAATCTTACTTTTTATCAATATCACCCCAACATCGTAACTGCCTCTTTTTATCCGTCTGTTTTTTTATTGATATCGCATTTTTATAAGAGTGTAAAATCTCTGAAACTTCAACATCTTCAGTGTCACAATATTCCTCTGCTTTTAATACTCCTTTTGGTCTCTAAAATAAACTTGTTTATCATCAAAAGCATTTTTACAACATCTCCTTCACTATACAAAGCTGAAATTGAAACTGAAATTATTTATATCCCATCAATTTTCATATGACCGCCTAAAACTCCAAATCAACACTTTGTAAACACAAAAGTAAATTGTTCCATCCTCTTGATTGATCATTAATTTGCAATCCAATCTCGCATTAATCTTTTTTGCAGAAATGTCGGTTTTAAAAGAAGAATTCATTAAACTCAAGGCATTTACAAGCAAATCATACTGAAAAAAAAAATTGGTTTTACTTTAGTACGAAAACCGTAGAATATTATATGTACTCTTGTCCCAGGGACCAGGAGGGACAAAGTCTTCTTTTTTTTTTGATTTGGAGTTTGATAAATTATGGTTGCACTAAAACCTAGTGACAGTGACGTGACAGTAACCCTTCTTAAAAAACATTTAATTTTTCTCTAGAATTTCTAATTGTTTAATACTAATATAGCCGAAATCGAGAAAAGTTTTTATTTTGTTCATTTCATACCAATGAAATTTTCCAAGAATTTTCCTGTTGTTCTAACTTTTCTCGTTCTGCTTGACGTTTCAGAAAATCTTCCTGCTCTTCTTTGGAAAGTTCTTCGAAAGTTCTATCCCTTAATTGTATACGAGCACTGCGACGCCTTGGCAAATGTTCTGACGTCTTTTCTTTAAAGATGGGTTTTGACGGCGGAGCTTGCTTTTTTGGTTTGTAAGATTGGAGTGTTTGAACAGTCTAAAACAAATTTTGGTGACAGTTTTTTGCATGATGGTCTTCTGGCAAAAAAAGTCAACAATATATCACCAATAAGAACAATCAATATTATAGGTGCAAAATATAAAGCAAATACTTTACAAATACTAAAGCGTCTCACAATTAGAAAAACACGAATAGAATTCTAATATAATTTAACCACATAAAAATTTGGAACTCTTTTTCTTAGAATTTTTTTAATACTTCTTAATATTTCAAAAGCAAAATCAGTTTTTTTTTAGGATTTTTAGTTTTTTCCCGCTTCGTAGGTACGGCGCTGCCCGCGCGCTTGGTTGCCAATTTTTTCATGTTTCAATTACAGAAAATGCCTGAATTTAGCAATTTTTATTAAGTATAGCTTTAAACCATTGAAACTAAAAAAACTACGATTTTTTTAAATTTTCTTTTTCTTTTTGTACCCTCTTTCGTACAGTAAAAGATGTTTATTCAAAACTAATCATCTATAGCAACCATAAGGCTCCCAGCTTTTTTATACCTTATCCCTAAATGGAAAAAAATGCACTTGACCAAAAAAAAAGCTTTGTAAGCTTTGACCAAAAGAGCTTTGTAAAACACCCTCTGAGATCTTGGTGGTAAGTGTAATCATTTACATCATAAGTAGCAAATAGTGTCTTCATTGGGCATTTTAAAAACGTCATCAATTATGTTTGTGAATAAAATGCTTTTAAAACCATCAACATTTCTGAAACATTAACACACTGGGTACAAAAAAATGCATTGACTAAACCTTTTGTTTTTTTTTTGGAAAAAGCATCTAAATTTGCTCACAGCTTTTTTTCCCAAAAACATATAATTTCAAAAAAATTGTGCGACTAGGTTACAATGAGAAACAATGGTTACCACGTAAAAGAGTAAGCGTTAATGGTTCAGGATATTAATTTTTATGTAAATAGATTTAATTTAAGGTCTCTCAGGACAGTTTTTATTGCAGAGCGTTCAGTAGTAAGCCAATTGCAATAAAGAGGAAAAATTAGCCATTTTTATTTACACACAATTTATTTTTGAATTATTATACTTATAGAGTAGTATTATAATATTTTAAGATATTCAAATGACGAAAATTTGACTAATTGGCGAAAAGCAGGCAACAAATCCTGTTTACAATAATGATATTTTTTGAATTTATGTGAAATAAATTTTTAAAATTATAAAAAAAAATTATTAAAATCAAGAAAAAAAATTATGGCCAAATATGCTTTATGTGGGAATCGATCTCGGGACCTTTTAAATTTGACGACGCGCTAACCGACTATGCCACTGCTACCATGGGATAATGAGCTCTAAAAGCAATTTAAGCAAACCCTCTGAAAAAAATCGATAAAACGCACGACGCAAGACAAAACTATTTATGCGTTAAAAAAATACAAAAGATATTATGGTGCTTCCAAAAATTATAAATTTCAATAGAAATATACTATCTGGAGCTTTTAATTTTACCAAATTAAATTAAATCGAAGTTTCACCGAAATTTTGAAAAAATTAACCCCCATTTTTCACGAAAAATTGTATATTAAACCATAAATACAACAATATTCTTTTTAATTTAATTTTTAGGTTCGTGAAAAAGGGTAACGGTTTCTCTCTATTGGAAGTATTTTTTTAATAAATAGCGAGCAGTAAATATTTTTAAGGGTTCTAAAAAAATTTCATTGCAATTTGATTTTTAATATCAATTATTTCAATTACTTCCAATAATATACTGAATGTTCACTTTGTAATCGTGATATTTCTGCCTTTTTAACACTCATATAAATTTTTGTGAAATATTACTGTATTTCACGAGATCTCGTATGCCAAAAATCGCGATTTTCCATACTTGAGAAAACTGTCCGGAGAGACCTTAAAGGGTCAAAAATACCGTTATTATAAACTCAGCAAACGTAAACACAATTTGAAAAAAAAAATCAAAATTTTTAATTTTATCATACTTATATTTTTTTAATTTGGCGTTAAGTAAAAAAACATGTTTTCCTGGCTAATTTTGGGGTGGATTTTAATTTAACCTTCGACAAAAACTTATCAGTCCTATTTAAGCAGATACAAATGGGGTTGTATTTTTTTTTAAATGAGTTTTTGTTCACTTACTGCTTTCCAAATCTTATAATAAATACCCTATGCCCAAAAAAGCAAATTTTCAATGACTTACAACCATAGTTGGGCGGTCAAATTTCAGAGGCGGTGTAGCAATTTCGAGATAATTTTTTGGGGAATAAATCCCCTTCTCTCGCCCACCTATGCTCACAAAGTCCTTTTCCCGACTAAATGAAAACCCTGTAAAATTGCGAAAATAAAGCGAACTATATATTTATTAAACACCTTCTGACATCTTAGTTGCTTTAATGTGAACTAATTTTCCTTCCAAACTTTAGGAGTCACATTTAGTTCCAGCTATAGGTCTGACTAAAACTGGTAGAAACAAGTTTTCTCATTTAAGAATTTTCGGGCTGGTTTTTATACATATTAAAAGCCAATCAAAGGAATCAGACCAGTCTGAAAAAAAAACAGTGAAAAAATCATCCAGCTTACAAAGTCCACAAAAAAAAAGGTAATTTACAATCTCAAACCTCTGCAATTTGCAATTCTTTCAAAAGATTTTCTCTGTCGGCAATATTTTTTTGGCGTAATTCTTCATACTCCTGGAATTTTCGTTCTTCTTCATCATTCGATTTGGGACGCTTTCTGGATTTCCGACGCATTTCAAAAACCTTTGAAAAAACAACATAAAAAAGTAAATTTCAAACGACAGCGGGCCGGTGGTGTTTGAAATTTACTTTTTTGATGTGGGATTTTATGTATTTCTTTAATTTTTTTACAAAGGGATTCAGCCACCCACCCCTACTAATCATAGGTGGTCACTGCTCAGCCTCCCGAATTTTAGGAGTATACTTGAGCCGCCAAATATGGAGGGTGTCCCAAAAATTTTGTTTGCGATGTCACCCAAACACTTTTCGGGGTATAACCAACTTCTTCCTGGCAACCTTTTCTTTTCAAGTATGAGCCGTGAATATTGAACGGCATAGTCTCTTCAAATTGAAAAAATAATCAAAATTGTTTAACACTTTGAGTAAAGCGGATAAATTTATAATTTTGTATGTTTTTAGTTACTTTTATATCCCGATATAAAGCTGATGACAGGTTTTTTTGCAACACTTAAAAATGTAGTAATTTTCATACCTAATCATACCAAATTGCACTCCAACTAAACAAACATGATAGAATTGTTTGAAGAAAAATAGACAGGTCATGTAGCAGCTATTCGAAACACAGCAATTTGGCGTAACAAAAAAGTATAAAAAAAGTTGCACTGAGAATGAAATTTTATTATGTACATTTCGGAGATATGCGCTGGCATGAAAATAAGGTACAGCAACCGAAAAAATATTTTTACATCTTGATAAGCAACGAGACGTCTTGATATTTTTACGTTTAACAATTACGAAAACTAAAATATTGGATGTTCAGCACTGGTTGGCCTTTTATCGCCGTTTTTATATAGAGCTTCCATTAAGGGGAGTCCGTTTTTACGATTTCAAAATTTAACTGATGAAACAAATTTACAGTAACAAAACTTTATTTAACAAAAAACGAACAAAAACAGCCGGTATTATCGGAAATTTTCGATAATTTTTTACCCGCAAGCGAACAAACTAAATAAACGGCAGTATACAGTTTATTATACTAACACTATATCACTACTTTACTATTATTAGGAAAACAAAAATAAATTTTTTTTACAGAAATATTTTATATTTTTACACAATTACAGTTGCGTGCGAAGAATGGATTTTATCATGTGTGCATGATTACAAATAATATGTAAAATAAAAACAGAATTATCACCGGTAGATGGATTACACAAAACGGATTTTACAAAACTTAAACCCTGAGAAGGGGCAATAGTATTTAAATAGAGTATTTTAAAGGGAATAAATAACACTAAACATTACTGAGGTTTAAATAAGCGTTTTTTAAATAAAACAGCTTTTGGTTAAAAATTGAAAAACGACACCCATAAAAAAATTTCAAAAAAACAAAAAACAAAAACGAAATCCCTAACTTATCCCGGTTTAATTTTTTTTTACTCCTGTCCTAACAAACTTGCCCATGTATGCCAACGAGTATACGGATAGTATACTGGCGTTATTTGATTATTCATTTAAATTCAATGCTAATAAAATAACACATTTAATAATAAAAAATAGCACTGTTTTATTCCTTTTTTATTTATTAACATAAAAATTGTAAAGCTATAATTAATTACCATTAAGAAAATAGAATTACAGACTTTTTAATACTTAATCTTACTTAAACGGCTCTTGTTGTCATTTTTGAATACAATGATACTCGTTAATGAACATCTAACAAAGAAATCACTTAAAAAACTATCATAAGCCTAATAACATTTTTAATAGTTACGTAAACAACAGAAGTGTCATAAAATTCAGATGACATAAAATTCTATCATATTTATCACAAATGATTATAATCCTCAATAACAAAACAAATTTAGCCATCACTGTTTTTAAACCATTGCAGTTAATTCGACCAAAAATAATGGCTTAACAGTATCTGTATAAACTACTTAATTTTTGGTAACTTGAAAGTCAACAGATTACACTAGAATTTACAATAACTAAAATATATGACCCATATTCAAACATTGCGTTAACTCTTTCTTCAGTATAATATTTGTGAATTTACTTTATAAAATTTTGTAAATTTTCTTGAAATCACTTTTAGTTTGGTTCATTTTTTAAAGTTATAAATAGATTAAACTTCTCATTTTTATTTTCAATTAATTTTAAAAGAACTTGACAAACATATTAGTCTTATTAACTATAATTTTTCGCCAAAACTCACTACTTTTTTTAATATTGTGTATGGTGAAATTATATTTTATGACCTTATAAAATTAATTTCACGGGGAACATGCATGAGAAGACCAATTAAAATAGTGTAGTTGGGAAGTTTCTAAATAATTTGTAAGTGCGGCCGTTTTACAAAATATACTTTAGCAGTTTACAAAAAGGCATTTTTATTATAAATTAAATAGTTTGATAAATAGTTTTTAAAACAAGGTATTTAATCCTTTTTAATAAACCGTCTTAACTCAAAATTTTAAACTGTTTTGTTAAATTGGAAGTTGTTCATTTTGTAATAATTATTATAATAACTAAACTTAGTACAAGAACAAAAAGGTTGGAAAAAAGCTTACGCAGTGATCAAAGAACAAGAAAGCAAATACTTTATAAATACTAAAGCGTCTAACAATTAGAAAAACACGAATAGAATTCTAATATAATTTTAAACACATAACAAAACAGTGGAACAAAAAAGGGTATTTTTCGCGACTGCTATTTGGAATAAAAACTCTCAGATTTGTAGAAATTAAACACAAACACTTTAATTATGTTTTTAAAAATCGTTAAAAAAAATTTTATGTTTATACTACACCATCCACTGCGAAATAAATATTCCACCTAAAAATTAGGTTTTGAAATATAACCAGCGCATGGATTTGACACACAAATATCAGCCTAGCTGCGCTGTAAATATTACAAATAAACAACACAAAAGGGCTACACGAAAGTTAATTTTTTAAAAAAACATTACTCTAAATTTATTGTTTTATTGTCAAAGTTAAATAACGTTTTCTTCAGCTTACAAGTGAAATACATTACTATAAATTTATTGTTTTATTGTCAAAGTTAAATAACGTTTTCTTCAGCTTACAAGTGAAATACATATTTTTGAAATAATTCGTATACTACGCGGTATTATTAAAAAAACGGGATGGTAGGTATGGTGGACTGATTTTACTCAAAAACTTCGCAGTATGCAAATTATTGCACTTTGTAGGAATGGATATGTAAAAAAAGTATGTCGTGTCGTAATAACAAGAATTTTTTATATTTTAACAATTAGAGACTAAGAATAGTGGTATAGAGCAGAAGATCCCTGATATCGTTAAAAAATTTTAAAAGGTAGGAATTTTTGAGAAAATATTTAACTCAAACTTTTGATCATAGAATTTGTGTAAATAAAAAAATTATGAACAGGTGCCACCTAAGTCATGCATGCATGCGTTTATGCAGGATTCAGAAGGAAAAAGCAAACAGTTCAAAAACGGTACATTAAACTTTTTAAAGCTAAATAATATCGATTTTATTTTATTTATTTATTTAAAATAATAATAACACACAATCATCGCAAATTGGTGAAATTTAAAATTGACCGTAGTACAGTTAGTTTCCTTTAATAAAAAAAGCAAAGTGGTGATGTTACAATCACCAGTTTGAACTATCGGAGCCCTACAGGTGGTATATACGTACAATTAATGGTAGCAAAAAATTATTTAAACAAGGCCATAACACATTCAAAAATTTAATACTGTAACATTTTTAGGTACACTTTTAGCAGGTTTCCCAACAAAATTATTGTTGCTTACTTTACAAATCAAAAATACGTAGAGAACAACAACAAAATATTACAAAATTATTCGCGGCCAAAATTATTTCTAAAAATAAACTTTTCCATAAAATTCCTTATTTTATATTTCTTATATAAATAAATTCTAGGCTACGCTTTCTTCTTTGGGCAATTCGTCTCCACCGCTGATTGTTTTGGGACATTCTGCCGGAAATTCTTGGGTGTTCACTTTACTTACTGCTTCCAGATCTAAAAAATTCTATAATTAATAAGTTTAAAAACAATTAAAATTTGCACCCCTAAGGGTCTAAAATGTGGAAACAAAACTACCCAAAAAATTATTTGAATAGAAAAAAACCAAGTCGAACCAAACAAATTTCAACCACAAAAAAATAATTAAATCAGTTAAGTTAAAAACAGGTCAAGAACTTATGGGCGGAACTACGGAACCCCCGGAACTGGAACCAAAATTGAGATTTTCGTAAAATCCGGAACAGGAACCGGCATTGAAATTTTTCAAAAATCCGGAACAGAAACCGAAACCGGAATTCAAAAATTTGCCCGGAACATCCGGAACCGGAACTGCCTATCACACACTGAAACCCCCGGAACACCGGGACCAGAACCGGAATTGAGATTTTTCAAAAAAAAAAACCGGAACAGGAACCGGAATTAAGATTTTCCAAAAATCCGGAACTGGAACTTCAAATTTTGCCCGGACCCGGAGCATCCTGAATCGGAACTGCCCATAAATCACTAGTTAAAGCGTCGTTAAGCGAAGTTGTGTTGAAGGGAACATAGAGGAAAAATCCGCCAAACGCATACTTATCATCGTTTTTTTAAAGCGCAATTTAACAAACCTCAGACCTTAAGTTTGCAGGGGTAAAGAACCTTGAGGTCATGGTGGAATCTGTAGCTGCCAAAGCCGAGAATTTTAAAATTTCTCTTAAACAACTTTATTATCGATTTTTAAGAATTAGAAACACATCAGTTTTGGGATTTTTTTGTGGGGAAGGTATATCGTCGTTACTACGGCAGAATGAGCCACTGTCATTATAAAATATATGTGACTGTGACTCATTCTGTAATTAATAACCTACTGTTTGAAATCAAAAATAAGTCACAGTCGCATATATTTTATACGAATTGTGGCTCATTTTGCCGTAGTAACTGTGACACATTGTGTCCCTTCCGTGAAAACTCAAAGTGCAAGCGATAATAAAAGGCGATTATCTTTCCCCTCTCCTTGTCCGGCCTATAGTGTAATGGATAGCACGCCAGAGTCGACTTTGGAGGTTACGGGTTCAATTCCTGTATCGGCCAAATTTTTCAATAAATTTGGCTGTCTAAATTTTCCAGCGCCTGGTTATTTTCGCTTCCACTTTGGGTCGTCACATATTTGGTGGCCGATACACACCTCCGGGTATGTATACCAGTGTACCCCTCGTTCTACGGAAGATAGACGGGCTTGTTGGGGCTGGTGGAGGTGTGCGGATTGAATCGAAGAGGCTGAGAGCAGCTCTTCTCTTGGTGGGAAGGTGTGACACATTGTGTCGCTTCGGTGAAAACTGAAAGTGCAAGCGTTTATAAAAGGCGATTATCTTTCCCCTCTCCTTGTCCGGCCTATAGTGTAATGGATAGCACGCCAGAGTCGACTTTCGAGGTTACGGGTTCAATTCCTGTATGGGCCAAATTTTTCAATAAATTTGCGCTGTTCTCCTCCTTCGGTGGGCCGAACGAAGGAAGACGCCGCCTGCCCGCGCCGGCCCCCGCCGTGGGAAGAAGGCGTTTTTTTCTTCGATGGAAGGAGAGGGGGGAGGGAAGAAGGAGGGGGGGGGGGGGGGGGGGGGTGGGGGGTGGGGCATTCGATGGGAGGGGGAGCTCCTCCTCTCTCTGAGTTGGCCCCGCGGGGGGGAGGAAGAGTGGGGCGGGGGAGGGGGGGGGAAGGGGGGGGGGGGAAGGGGGACTCCGAGAGGGAGAGGAGGAGAGGAGGGAGGGGGGGGGGGTGGGGTCCACCCCGAGCCCGCCCCCCCCCCCCCCCGGGGGGCCCCGGCCCCCCTCCTTTTTTTTTGTTTTCTTCCCCCCACCGCAGCTCGGCCGGGCGGGAGGGAGGGATTGCCCCGGGTAAAAAAAATTTCAAAATCTAGGAGGGGAGTCCTAGGGGGGTCGAACCCTCCTAACTTTCTAGGGGGAGTCGAGCCGGGGTGGAAGATTTCAAAACCTAGAGGGGGGTCAGGTCCAGGTGGGGTCCGATTTCCGAAATAAAATACTTTTAACCATTAAATATTTAATAATAGTTTTTTATAAGATAATACTACATTTTATTGAATAAAAAGCAATATTTAGGTATAAAAAGGGTGTAAAAACATGAATTTGTGTTAAAAATTCACGTTTTTGCAATAAAATTTAGTATAAAAAATTACTTAAAATTTTCTCGAGAGGGGAGGGGGTCAGATTTTAAAATCCAGAGGGGGGTCAGGGGTAAAAAATTTGAAAATTTGGGGGGAGGGGGGCCCCTGGATTTTTTTCTAGGGGTGGGGGCCCCAAAATTTCGAGGCTAAGAGGGGTGGACCCACCCTACCCCCTTGTTCATCTATGCCTGACCCCTCTCTAGATTTTGAAATCTGACCCCCCTCCCCTGTCGAGAAATTTTTATGTACTTTTTTTTATACTAAATTTTCTTCCAAAAACGTAAATTTTTAACAGAAATTCATGTTTTTACACCCTTTTTTATACCTAAATATCGCTTTTTATTCAATAAAATGTAGTATTATCTTATAAACAACTATTATTAAATATTTAATGGTTTAAAAGTATTTTGTTTCGGAAATCGGACCCCACCTGGACCTGACCCCCCTCTAGGTTTTGAAATCTTCCATCCCAGGTCGACCCCCCCCCTAGAAAGGTAGGGGGGTTCGACCCCCCCTAGGACCCCCTCCTAGATTTTGAAATTTCATTTACCCGGGGTAAACACCGCAGCCCCCAGCTTTTTGACCGTGTTCATCTATGGATGGGAGGTTTAACCCCCCTCTTAGAAGTGGGGGGAGGGAGAAAAGGTTAACGCCCCCAATTTTGGAAAAATGAAGAAAAAAATGTCTTTAAAATTAACGGTTGAAATTATCTGTTGGGCGGCAGCCCCTTAACATTGAAGACCGTTTTAAAAAATAAAAATAAAGTTCGGCTGCTTGGTCAAAGACTAATCTTTTTTCTAAAAAATTCATCCCAAATAATAGATCCCAGACCTGTGCACGGTGTGGAAATGCCCCCCGTTTTATTGCAGGATTTGCGCCTCCGCCGTTTTTTTGCCTTCCCCCCCCCGCTCAAAAATGAAAAGTACCCAAAAATTATGGCGTCATTTTTGACCTATAGTGACGCCATCATCGCTAAATTTTTGCAGTTTTTATCCGATATAAAAGCATTTTAAGCCATTTTAGACTTATTTTCGCTTTTTTTGTCCCTTTTCCCTTCTTTTTTTTTCTTTGTTCCCTGCTTGCCCCCCCCCACATTTCAAAAAAGTTGCCCTTCCGTTTTTAAAAAGCCCCCCAATAAAACTCCGGGGGCAGGCGCACAAGTCTGAGATCGCAAACGATGGCAACTGACCGGTGATTCTGAGGTTCCACAGATTGGGCACGGAGTCGTCCAGGTGGTTCTCTTGGGAACCGACGTTTCCGTTGTTGTCCCCACCGGCCATCGTGCTGCTCTCCTCCTCCTCTCCGTCCGACAGGAGCGGCGTGAACTCCACACCCCGGTAGCACCCGCTCGCCGCGCAGAAGCTCAGCATCCTAAACATCCTCTTACATCGGCATTTTTCAAGTATAGTATAACCCAATGAATTACATGGACTACTTTAAGTATAGACAAACTAACAGTTTAAATCCCTTATTTTTCATGTAAATTATCGTAAGAATACTTATAAATAACCTAATCGTGTACTGTAGACCTAGACCCTAGTTTCCCTAAACAACCTAAACAAAACCTCAAAATCAAGCTAAATTTAAACTTTAGTTTGATTTTAAGGTTTTACTTAGGCTACTTAAGGAAACTAAGGTCTACACTTCACGATTTAGGTTGCTCATGAGTTTTATATTGACACAACATTTTTAAGTTTACGTGTTTTTCTTAAGATTTATTAAAAAACTATTTTATTTTAATTAATTGTACTTGAAAAATAAGGGATTTAAACTGTTAATTCGTCTATACTTAAAGTAGTCCATGTAATTAAGTGGGTTATACTTGAAGAATGCTCCTACATAACCGCATTACAATGACAGACTGTAACTCCACATCCCGGTAGCACCGCTCGCCGCGCATAAGCTCAGCATCCTAAACATCCACTTACACACACATGAGCATAGGGAGGGGCTCCACCCCCCTAGCATCAAAATTTCGGACCCCTCTAGAAAAAAATCTAGGGCCACCTCTCCCTCTCCCTCCAAATTTTTTTAAATTTTGACACCCTACCCACCTCTGGAATTCCAAATCGACCCCATCCCCCTCTCTTCCGAGCCAAATTTTTGGTTATGAATTTAGGCTAAAATATACTGTCACAAACACGGTTTTGTAATAAAAAACAGTACTTTTGTACTTTTTTATACATAGCCTATTTTAGCATATAAAAATGACTTCGTTGGAAACCGGACCCCTTCTGGATCTCAAACTGGTCTACCCCAGGTTGATCCCCCCTAAAAAGCTAGGGCGGGGACGGACCCCTCCCCCTGTATCCCCCTACTAGCTTTCAAAGGGTCATTTACCCGCCCTAGCTTGCCGGTCCATGCTCATGTAAACACTTACATCATCGCTTTACAATGACAGATGGTGTTAGCACAAAAGCACAATGCAAAGCTTGTAATAAATTTTTGTTCGTTACTAAACACGAAATAAGTACATTATTATTGTGTGTGTAGCATAACAAAAAGTTTTCAACTCAATTTATGTAATTTAAAATAAAACTTACGCGTTCCAACTGCTATCCCTTAAACACGAAATAAGTACATTATTATTGTGTGTGTAGCATAACAAAAAGTTTTCAACTCAATTTATGTAATTTAAAATAAAACTTACGCGTTCCAACTGCTATCCCTTTCGAGTATCCACGGGTTTCCAATGATGATCAAAAGTGCCTTGGCTCGAGTAACGGCCGTGTTAAATCTCTATAAAATTATAAGATTTTATACGTACTTTCAAGACTCTACAGCCAACTCAAGAAAATGTTCGATTAAATAAATTTCTACATTATAAAATTAAAATCACACAATGTGCGAAGTCATAATATTATATCATAGACTTAAATATAAAAAAAATCTTGTTATAATACCAAAAAACATTAAATAAATTAAGTAATCTTAAATGAAAACGCCTGTTTTTAAGAAATTTAAAAATTAAATTGTTTTATCCAAAAATTAACTGTCCATAAGTAGTTTTAAACTAATTTTTTTTCTTAAAATATACTTTCATTTTTATTTTTATTTTTTGAGCAATTAAACCATTCCAACGAGCTGATGCTGAATTAAATTAGAAAAGAATTAAGTTGAAGTTAAATAAAGTTTAAAAAAATACAAATGTAAAAAAAAAATCCACCTTGGGGTTGGTCAAGAATCCCAGTTTGAAATCGGCGTCCACGGACAGGAATTCCACGCTCGATCGGACGGTGGTGATAATCATAACTTTACGCTCCGCCCCTTGGAACTCCTCCACCGAACCCACCGAGATTTGACCGTAGCGCTTCAGGTCTCCGCGAAGAAGGTCGCGAATCTTCTCTACCTTCAATAAGATTATAAATAATTCGTCGTTACTACGGCAAAATGAGCCACTGTCATTATAACATACACGTGACTGTGACTGTCATTCTGTAGTTAATAGGGTCCTGTTTTAAATATGAGTCACAGGCAACCATTGTAGCTCATTTTGCCGTAGTAACGACGAAACGCAAACGCTACAATGAAACCATACATAGGAACGGGTTGGGGGGTTAATCCCCCCAAATTCTGAGAAGGGGGGTTTAACCCCTCCCCCCCACTTAGAAGTGGGGGGGGCGAGAAAAGGTTACCCCCCAATTTTGAAAAAATAAAGAAAAAAGTCTTTAAAATGACTTCTAACTGCCTCCAAACTTAAGTTTTGAAATCAAAATGAATGTTTAAAAAATTAAAAAGCTCAAAATGCAATAAAAATGGCTTTTTGACCTAAAATTAGCGTTTTTTACCCATTTTTTTGTGAAATCGAAAAACGATATAGGTAAACTGCACTCCAGAAAAAAAAACACGATATTTTTTATGGGCATTTTGCGTTTCTCGGATTTTAACATCCCTTCTAATTTGGGGTTTAACCCCCCACTCCGGACCAACTTGCCCATGTATAAATGAAACCACTAATTTTTTTAAGGGCAGATGTGGGCCCGCTTCGGCTATGAATATTTCATATGACCGCCAAATAGCTTGTGCCACATCAGCACCACCTAAAATCCTGCATCAGCATTCAAAAGCCTCCCCAATTCCTGAAAAATTCTTGCTTACCAAAATAAAACTATAGGAATAAATTTGTTACTTGATTCAATCTAAATTAACTACCGTTTTTTCACTTATTCCTAATATAACTCAGACCTGTGCACTGCCCCCCCGGGGTTAAAACGGGGGGGGGCGACTCCAAAATGGGGGGGGGGGGCACGGGGAGGGAAACTTTTTTGAAACGGTAGGGGGCAATAAAACGGGAGGGGGCAAGCAGGGGAGAAAGAAAAAAAAGAGACAAAAGAAGAAAAAAAGAGAAAAAAAGAAGGGAAAAGGGAAAAAAGGGACAAAAAAAGCGGAAATAAGGTAAAAATAGGTCTAAAATGGCTTAAAATACATTGAAATAGGCTAAAAACTGCAAAAAATTGGCGATGATGGCGTCATCATAGGTCAAAAATGGCGTCATATTTTTAGGGTACTTTTTCATTTTTTGGCGGGGGGGGGGGGGGCAATAAAACGGGGGGGGGGCAAATCCTCCAATAAAACGGGGGGGGGCATTTTCAGACCGTGCACTGGTCTGATAACTCGTACAAAAATGATGCATTCTGAAGTGTTTAAGCAAACATATCTTACCAATACTTTACCATAATTATAATATAATTATTAAAACAAGAATATGGCTGTACACTTTATAATATTTCTGGAATAACTCGACATTTTCTTGGTTAAATACGTTTACTTAAACTTTCCACAAAATAAAAATTTTTAATAAGCAGACTAGACTAAAGATAAATTAGATCAGGGTAAAAATAGTTGGGCGGTGGGAAAGTAACCCCTCGTTCTTTGAGAAAATATCTGACAGAACAACACCTGACGCAACTTGATAATAATTGGTTACATTACCACTGACAATTTTTATTAAATTTCTTCTGACTCGCGCGCTTTTTCTTTATTTTTTGAGGGGGAGCGGTTACGCCCTTAATTTTAGCCTGAAGGAATTTAGCTTTAGCACTGGACAAAGATATTTTAAATCTTCTTAGAAATCGACAGCAGAATTAAAGTCAAGTCACTAACTTGTTTTCTATAGGGTGCAATAATCCCAATGTCCGTGTCTTTTATTCGAGAATCGTCCAAAAGTTTGTCAACATAAAATTTGACTAGTGCAGCTTCTGCCGGGTTGAAAAAAGAAGGGCTGTGCTGTTCTCGCAGATCTTGACCCACAACACCGTGGAAAATCAGCGGAATTCCCTAAATTATCACGCTTGATAGCAGCAAGAAAACAAAATACTATGAAAAACAAATGTTCATAATTATGCATCCTGATGACATAGGTCAACAAAACGTAAATTATTCCATTACAGTTTCATATCTTTTTTAGTTACACATTTGCTGTGTCAAATTCTCAAATAGATAGTAAATACTAATAAATGGAACATGTTGGTGTTTTTTTAAGCTGTTCTATGATCGCTTTTATTTCTCTTGTTACACCAATAAAAGTCTTCATCCCACCACCACCGTACCTTCGTCCCACGGTGATGATACGTATCACCCAGGTGCATAGGTGGGCAGCCTCCCGGATTTTTTTTGGGGGGGGAAGGGCGGAGGTATACCCGACCCCCGAAATTTGGGGGGGGAGGTTTCCCAAAAAATTTTTTGGGGTATACCTCAAATACCCCATTTTTAGCGTTTTTAGTACTGAACCCCCCAAATTTTAGAGGGGTGTCTGGGCTACCCCCAAATTTTAGGGAGAGAGGGGGGGGGGGTCGGTTATAATCGGGATTTGGGGTTATAACCCCCAACCCCCCTCCCTGCTGCCCACCTATGCCCAGGTGACACCTAGGTGGTACGTAATACTGTATACGTGGTTAAAATTTGGGCTGCGCAGCTCGCTACGTAGTATGTTCCAGTTTCAACAAGTGGTAGTAACTCAATGTTACTTTTACTTTACTTTAATTTATTATCTGAGTTTTGAGAAAATCCGAGTCGGTGAAAAGTCCGAAACAAAAGAAGTAGTCATTTGTGACTGTTATGACAACCATGAATTGTCGAAAAATTATTTATTTCGTGTTATTTTTATACGCCATAAATTTTTCGAAATACCAAAATCAAAAAATATAAGAACTAGCGATGTATTTGAATGTCATTTATTAATGCGATTTCCAAAACAGAATGTCTGCAGATTCCGGTTTCGGGCACCATGCCCAACTAGAACTCTGGCAAAAATAAGTTTTGAAAACCGAAATAATGTTTGTTTACATGACAATAAATACAATTTTTTTTAATGTAATCCATTAATTATTCCAATTTACGCTGCATAATTTCGTTTATTTAAACAAATTCATTCTCAAAACACAAAATCTTTTTTAGGATATTAATAAGCATTTCTATTGTGTTGTGTAATATTTTTCTACACGCAGTAGTGCATACTTGTTTAGGAAGTTCAGACCAGTTTATAAGACTGTTACGTTTTCTTTCATCAGCACACGGCACCAGTTCTCCGGCGTAAAATAATTGCGACGGAACCTAATAACAAAATAAAAAAAATTATACTAAAACCAATTAAATACAATCATAGGCGAGAAAAGGGGCGGGGGCAGGGTGGGGTCTACCCCCCCCGGCCTTGAAATTTTGAGAGCCCCCCTAAAAAAAAAAACTAGAGCCCCCACCCTACCCCCAAATTTTCGAATTTTTTACCCCTGACCCCCCTCTGGAATTGGAAATCTGACCCCCTCCTACCCTATCGGAAAAATTTTAGGTACTTTTTTTATACTAAATTTTTTTTTCCAAAAACAATAATTTTTAACACATATTCATGGTTTTACACCCTTTTAACACTAGAATGTCGCTTTTTATTCAATAAAATGTAGTATTATCCTATAAAAAGAACATTATTAAAGTTATTATGATTTAAAACTGTTTTGCTTTAGACACCGGACCCCACCTGACCTTTCTCAAGATTTCAAAATTTCGCACCCCAAGTCGAACACCCTAAAAAGCTAAGGGGGGGGGGGGGGGGGCCGGACCCCCTGGGACCCCCCTCCTAGAATTCAAAATTTGATTTACTCCGGGTAATCACCCCCCTAGCTTCCCGAACCGTTCTCACCTATGTATGAATACAATATTAAAAATAGAATTTATAAAACAATGACAAAAATAGAATTTATAAAACAATGACGGGTTATGTCGATAATGTTAACCTTGAAAGTAAAAATCAGTTTGCCAAATTCTAAAAATGTTTTAAACCGAAAATTTTTTACCCCGTAAGTACAATTGCTAATTGTATTAAAATCATGATTTTTTAATGGAGAAAAAATTTATTTTTAAATTAATAAAAGTTTATTCATCTTATACAAAATTATACAACAATATTCTAAAATCAATAATTTATATTATTAATTAATTTCACAAATTGCCAAGAAATAATAATTATATTTCAATTTTTTACTATACAGACCTGTGCACTGCCCCCCCCCCCCGGGTTAAAACGGGGAGGGGGGGGCACGGGGGGGCAACTTTTTTGAAACGGGGGGGCAATAAAACGGGGGGGGGGCAAGCAGGGGGGAAAGAAAAAAAGGAGAAAAAAAGAGAAAAAAGAAGGGAAAAGGGAAAAAATGAACAAAAAAAAGCGAAAATAAGGTAAAAATAAGTCTAAAATGGCTTAAAATACATTAAAATAGGCTAAAAACTGCAAAAAATTCACGATGATGGTGTCATCATAGGTCAAAAATGGCGTCATAATTTTAGGGTACTTTTTCATTTTTTGGCGGGGGGAAGGGGCAATAAAACGGGGGGGGGGAGGGGCAAATCCTCCAATAAAACGGGGGGGCATTTCCGGACCGTGCACAGGTCTGACTATACCTTTAAAATTTCCGGATGAGAACGGTAATTCCGTACAAGTTTAGTGAGAAACTGATTATCGTATGACCCGTTGGGTTGACGTTGGTACAATTCGCAGTCAGTCATCAAACGTTCCATGAAAGCGCGTCCTAAATAAAAAAAATTTAAAAAAAAAAATTTTGAACAAATTATATAAATTTTTGTTTGTTTCGTGAATGCAAACAGAAGTATTATTGGCTATAATTAGTTTAGTTTTTAAACACATGATGGACCAAATTAGAAGCTAAACCTAACTTATTTTGTTTTGTGCATACATTTAGTTTAGCTTAAACTAATTTAGAACAATATTAAGCTATTGAGCGGTAAAAACACTGCTTTAGAGATTAAAAAAGACTTTTTTTGAAAATTTTTAATATTATATTGTCGTTTTGTTTTTTTTTAAATTTTTTACTATACATTTTGCAATAATATTTTACGACTATTTTACGTTTTAAATATTTTTGTCGTTTACTGGTCCATAATGTGGACTATAACAAGCAAGATAGTAAAAAAAAAACAAACCTAGACCGTGCTGTCCTGCCAGTAAAGATCTGAGTACAGGTCCCAATTGCTGCGGATCTCCAGCTAATACGACATGGCTCCTTCGGTTTTTTCGCGACTGTCCCGCTTTCTAAATCCATAAAAATCTTGTTTTTTTGAGAGCCCAAAAAATAGTTAATATTTCAGACTTCGTCATTTTATAAAAATTCAGCGTGTTTAACAAAATTGAACACATTGCATAATTATTTAAAACAACATTTTTCGCTTATTTAGTAAAATGCACTACTATGGCTACTTCTCGTATTACTGTGACTACTTCTTTAGCTAGTTCCTAAATGGGTAATTTTTTTCCGAGTAAGGACTTTTAACCTAACCATTAGTTTTTGTATGTAATAGAGTTTCTTTTAATTTTTTTTAAATTTAAAATTACTTCGGCATCAACGATTCCAGCTATGGCAATTAATGTTTCTGGCTCAGTTGCTTGACCAGCTTCATCAATAAATACATGACTATAACAACAAAAAAATTAAACAATGTAATCCACAGACTTGTGCACTGTCCTCCGGGGTTTTATTGGGGGGGGGGGAAGGGGCAATTCCAAAAATAATATAATAATTCCAAAAATAAAACGGGGGCAAGCAGGGGAGAAAGAGAAAAAAAGGAGAAAAAAAGTGAAAAAAGGAGAAAAAAAAAAGAAAAAGGATAAAAAAACTAAAAAGGTATTTTAAGTAAAAATAGGTCTAAAATGGCTCAAAAAACATTGAAATAGGCTAAAAACTGCAAAGAATTGGCGATAATGGCATAATAGATCAAAAATGGCGTAATATTTTTTTGGATTTTTTGGGCGGGGAGGGGTGCACTAAAACGGGGGGGGGGGGGAGAAGGGAGAAAATTCAACAACAACCTGCACCCAGCAGGCTCAAAAAGCAAACAATATTTCACAACAACAACTACACAACAAACATACCTACACACATACACAACAAAACTTACAAAGCACTAAAACAACAAATCCACACAAACACAGTCACAAACCACATAAATAACACTCCATTAAACCCAATACTTCAAACAAAAGCACCAGCAATAAGCAACGAGGAAGAAAATCTTCCTCGCGGGGTCAGGAGAACCCTCGCCCAACTCAGGGCAGGGAAATCTCCTTTCCTCTACTCCTACCTACACAAAATCAATCCAACACAACACACATCACCAAACTGCCCGCTATGCAAAACACAAACACACACAACACAACACCTTTTTACATGCACACACATCAATACGACACTGGGACCAGAGGACCTTTGGGCAAACCCCGTAGCGGTTGCTGAGCTCCTCCGGGAGTGGGAAGAGGGGGTGAGCAAGGCGAGAGGCGTGCCGGACGGATCTACCCAAGGTTGATAGAAACCCTGGAAACTGGCAAACTTCATCAGGGAGAAAATTCTCTAATAAAGCGTGGGGAGGGGCATTTTCAGACCGTGCATAGGTCTGAATCCATGTTCACGCCATGAGCTTTTTTATTCCTAAAACATTATGAAACTTTTAGGTAGGAAATGACAGAGGGGAAAATTATACCAAAAAAAACAACATACAAATAATGAAAATTGCAAAGGAAAGAAAAAAAATTTACTAATGAAATGACATACGTAAAAAATCCCTGATTAAATTTAGCCGAGACGAGTCGCCCTGCAGTCACAAGGGTGGTGATTACAATTTGGTGATTTTGGATGATCTGCTTGGCCGGAAAGTAGAAGTAGCGATCGCCTCTAAAAGAAAATTAAGTAATCGTCCTCATTCTGACACAAAGAGTAAAAATCAGCATAAAATCAACGTGACTCTGACTAATTTTGTTTAGATTATTTGTGTTAAGATATAAAAAGAGTCACAGTTACAGGGATTTTACGACAAATACGACGAATCTGACTCATTGTGTGTGTGTCAGAGTAACGACTTATTGTAGTAATAATTATTGGCAAAAACACCAATGACATATGGGGCCACTGTTTATTTAAGGTGATAATTTTACGTGAACTACCGATGCGCTGTGTGTCACTTGTCATTTAATTCATTCCATTAATCTAAACTAAGCGATCTCAGAAACGAGGAATTGTCTTCATTTTCTCTGTTTCCTAAGTGTCATCACTGACCGCGTGTGACAAGACAATGTTAGCAAAAAAAAAAGAAACGACAAAACATTAAAAATGTGGTTCGTTCTAAAAATTTTCAAGCGAAGTTGATACTAAAAAACAAGACAAGAGAAAGTGGTAAAACAAAATAAAACGTAGTATTGCTACAAAAATAATTGCACAATTTCAAGTGATAAATAATTGTGCTCGGATGTCATTTTTTGACATCCGCGGATGCGGATCCGCGAATGCAGATGCGGGTGTAATGCATTCTTACTATATAGTTTTTAGCTCTAGAGTGCATTTTACCTATATCGTTTATCAATTTTGAAAAAAAAAATAGGTAAAGAACAATAATTTTAAATAAAAAATCTTTGCTAAACACGCATTTAGAACTCAATAATTTTGGTTTGGAAGGGAATAAAAATCTAGAAAATTTGATATTAAACAATTTTAGAAGTAAATATAAGCAAATAATGAATGTGAGCTTTGAAATCCGCGGATGCGGATGTAGGACACATCCTTTGATAAATACCAAACACTAAACACTATTGTTGATAGAGGCTTACTTGCGAATATTGCTGCAGACGGTGACATTTTCAGGAGTCATAGTGGGTGAGCGAGAGAGGGCGTTGAGGCGAAGGATGTTTTGGGATTTGACGTGGCGCAACAGGCGCTGACACACCAGATCCGCCGCCGCGTTCGATGGCGCGCACGCTAGGATCCTGCTGCGCGAATCGAACTTCACTATCTAAACGATACCCGTTTTTTAATTAAAAACACTAAGCTCTTAAAGGTGCGGTGCGGGGTCAAATTTTTTGTTTCGATTTTGATAATTTTTTTGTGAAAACCTTACCCCTTTGTTGTTGTTGCATTACCTGAAACTTATCTTTTCCAGACTTGTGCACGGTTGAAATTGCCCCCCCTCCCCCGTTTTATTGGAGGATTCCTCCCCCGCAAAAAATGAAAAAGTACCCAAAAATTATGACGCCATTTTTGACCTATGATGACGCCACCATCGCGAATTTTCTGCAGTTTTTAGTCTATTTTAATGTATTTTAAGCTATTTTAGACTTATTTTTACCTTATTTTCGCTTTTTTGTCCCTTTTTTCCTTTTCCCCTTCTTTATTTCCTTTCTCCCCTACTTGCCCCCTCCCCGTTTCAAAAAAGTTGCCCCCCGTGCCGACCCCCGTTTTGGAATTGTCCCCCCAATAAAACCCCCCCGGGGGGCAGCGCACAGCAGCACAGGTCTACTTCCCTATGCAGTTTATGCAAAGGGCAGGCGCTAAGACAAACCAGGAGGGGCGAAAAAATTCACCCTTATGGTTGATACTATGGGGGTGAATTTTACCTTACCCCTGTCCCCAATAGGTCACAAAATTTTTCAACAAAATATCTGCAGTTGTTCAAGAGTTATGGTCCCCCAAAAATTGCGTTTTTCGACAATTCTGTACGTAAAAAATTGCCCAATGGGTATAACGATTTAAGTTACAAATTATGCATTCAAAGAAAAGGGCTACTTTCTACTTTAATTTGATACCTTGATAGTTAAAATTGGTGCAGTATTTGTTGAGATATCGCGTTTTCGTACTAAAAACTTTTGTGGAAAAATTTTTTGTGGGCCATTAGGGGAAGGAGTAAGGTTTTCACAAAAAAATGATCAAAATCGAAGACAAAAAGTTTGCCCCCTGACATCACCTTTAAGCGTTTTAATTGAAACATATACCCAAAATAATATTTTTTTGCTAAGACTAACAATTTATTAAAAAACTTATAGTCTCTAAACGACTAATTTCCAGTATAACTAATCTAACCGGCCTTGATTTAGTTTAGACACTGTCTTTCAAAAAGCTAAAAATACCTGTTTAATAGATTCTACAATAGTGACCGTTTTCCCAGTACCAGGAGGTCCGAAAACAATATACGGAGAGGGGTGATAGGCTCCGATTACGATTTTTCTCACGGCTTCCGCCTGTTCAGGATTACCATCCAACTTTTTATCGAAAAGGGTCAGATGCTTTGGTACTTTAGAGCTCATTGGTGTGGAACTCTAAAAAAATAATACATTATGACGGTTTAACGTTAACTCTACATAGTATCTATCAAACGTATTTAAATTAAAATGCTATTTAACTAAATAAACGTATTACAGTTGACGAAGCAGTTTCGTTTTGGGGACAGAAAATTTGTTTTCCTAGAATTGCCTTTCAAAAGAACTGATGAACCTTCTTATTTAATTTGTTTTGTATCAAAAGCCTTCGACCCCCATCTTTCTGATACAATTCTAACGCGCTGTTTTTCATCATACACAATTTAGTACTAGCATTAAACATTAATCACAACAATAACGCTAAAATAAAATTACCAGATTCTGATTTGTCTTGGCGGGGAAAATAATATGGCTAAGAGAGAGTTCTTTGGCTAATTGCACTGCCCTCTGTTGCATCTTAATTGGTCCACGACTGCAGGTAAAGCGGAGGTTAAAGGAAACTTTGCGAGATCCACGACGGGAAGTGAGTTGGTCGAACTCTCGAGCCAATCCAACCCACACAGTATCCAAGTTCACTTGATGAACTATGCCCTAAATCAGTTATAAATATATAGACAAAACTAAAGGGTCCTTTTTTACAAAATATGTAGAAGTCTCCGGACCGGACATTTCCCAAAGTTACGTAGTTTTAAATTTAAAAAAATAAAACCACATAGGATAGCTATTCAAGTTTTACGTAAATATTTACGCAACTTACCTCGTACTCCGTTCCTCCGTTCCCAGTGAGAAAAATGCGGTCTCCTCTCAGAACGGAAGGTCGGCTTTCGGCCAAACCCGGAACGGAAATCTCGTGCAATCCATTTTGAAGGCGACGGGGACGCACGTCTCTCATGTCGTAATTGCGCAAATCCACCTAATAAATATGTTAAAATGAAAATACTATTACCTAAATATTAAGGATAATAATATTAAGGATTCTCCTGCAGGGTGTGGATAAACAGATTGCTAAATAAACTCGTTAAAAATAAAAAAATTAAAATTAAAACTTTAAAAGCTAGAACTACTAAAATATTAAAAATTTTTGGAGGCTCTTCTATAGGACAAACGTAATATAGGGAGTTACCGGGTTTTTGAAAATTTCTTAACCCATTAACCCCTTTTTATGTATGGACCACTAGTAATGGGGCGTAACTGCGGAACCACCGGAACCGGAATTGAGACTTTCTAACAATCCGGAACCGGAATTAAAAATTTTGCTTGGAACATTTGAAACCGGAACTTATTAATAAACTGCGAAACCCCCCGAACCGGAATTCAGATTTTTCAAAAATTCGCAACAGGAACCGAAATTCGAAATTTTGCCCGGAACATCTGGAAACCGAAACTGCCCACCACTAATGACCACTGTACTATGAAATTTTAAACAATGTTTTTCGGGATCCGTCCCCCTTTCCAAAGTTTGGAGGCTCTCCACCCATGTACAAAGACAAATCGAGGGCGTCCAGCATAAAGTTCAAGTCCCACCGTATGTCTAATATTAAATCTTAACACTTATATTCATGTGTTAAAAATAATATACATGCACAAAAATTATTAATAATAATCCTCTCAATTCAGAAAATATAAGCCCACTTTGGGATTTGAATTTTTGAGACACAGATCGAAGACTTAGCACCAGAAGTCATAACTCCATAGTATAGAAAATATGTGAACTTTGGATTTCAAATGAATCATGAACGCTAAGCGCAAGTTTTTGGACTTATGTTAAGACTATTAAATAATATGGCTAACAGGACGTTAACTTAGGATTTTATCGACAGAAAATGGTACTTCTAATGTTGTTCGAATCTCTAAGGCTCCAAACTTTTACTAAATTTTGAATTTTAATGCAGGATTTAAAATTTAAAAAAAAGGTAAAAATTGCCAAAAATAGACTTAAAATCTTGTTGCCTGACGGTCTAAAAATAAGTTTTCTTCTTTTGAAATTTATATTTCAAAACAACAAAATTGAATTTAAATTACTTCCATCTGAAGTTCCTCAAGATAAAGCAAGTTCCGATATTTTTCGGCGTGATTAGCAACAGCTAGATCTGCTTTTAAAACTTTGTGTAATTTTTCCAAATCTGGTTTTAATCGGTCTGGCAGGCTTTCCGAGTCTCTGTAGAAAAAAAAACAACAATAAATCCAAAGCTTTATTTTATTTCTCACAAACATCAATTACTTTTTATTATAACAAAATATTTTTATTGTATAACAACAGACATAAAAATTGTTCACAATTGTCTACAGAATTTCGGTGGGCAGCAGGAAGAAGTTGTCCTAAGAAAAATACTGCCTCTTGTTTGAGGAACATAAAATGACTTTAATATTTTGAAACCAGAAGACTTATCACAATTAGCGTAAATCTAAATAAGGTAGATTACTTAAAATTTAGGGTTTCTATTATCTAACATCCCTCTAAAAACGGTATTAATTCTGAAAAAATAACACGGTAAATACCAATAAACTCCTTAAAAAACACCTCTGTATTAACTTCACTGAAGACGGGATTTTAAAATAACCCAACATTTCATATTTCGATGTTCGGCCGCCTTCGCACCTCAGTCTGGTTTTTTATGTCATGATGTATATGAGTGTAATATAAAAAATACAACAAAATTTAAGATACGTGCTGCTTATCAATGCAGTAAAGTGCTAGGTTTCAAAATTTATCAAAAATATTTTCATTAATAAACAACTGAAAGTAAATAATTTATGAAAAATAAAAAAACCTGAAATTCTTCAGTGCAAGAAGGCGAATATTGAGCGGAACAGGAAATGAACTCATGAGAAGTTGGTCTCCTAATTCATTTCGGGAATCACTAAAATAGGAAAATTATTGGATTTACAACCTGTTATGAATGATTTATTCACTTCCACTCTTCTAATATTATTATGCTTGAAGAAATTTTCAATAAAACAAATTCTTCAACAATATTTTAAAACTTTAGATACAATTTTTATAACTGAAGCGGACCGGCTCGCGTGTACAAATGAAAAATGTTTAACTATTGATTTACTTTTAGAGGATTCCTATTATTTATTTACTATTTTAGTCTCTTAATTTAGCTGCAAAAAATGTTTTACATACGCTAAACGACAAAATATAAAACTCTATTAGAATAGTAAGAACGTCAATTTAAAATCCAGAAAGTAAGAACGTCAATTTAAAATCCAGAATGATGAAATCGTAAATAGGGAATATATTAAGTCCAGACCTGTGCACGGTCTGAAAATGCCCCCCGTTTTATTGGAGGATTTGCCCCCCGTTTTATTGACCCCTCTCGCCAAAAAATGAAAAAGTACCAAAATTTTTTGATATTATGACGCCTTTTTGACCTATGATTACGCCATTATTGCGAATTTTTGGCAGTTTTTAGCCTATTTCAATGTATTTTAAGCCATTTTAGACCTATTTTTACCTTATTTTCGCTTTTTTTGTCCCTTTTTCCCTTTCTTTTTCCCTTCTTTTTTCCTCTATTTTCTCCTTTTTTTCTTTTCCTCCTGCTTTCCCCCCGTGCCTCCCCCCGTTTTGGAATTGCCCCTCCCAATAAAACACGGGGGGGCAGTGCACAGGTCTGTAAGTCAGTAGTCAGTCCTGTTTTTCGCTAGAAAGAAACGGTTCAAAAAACAGGATAAGCACGTGGATCATAGGTGTTTTTTTTTGGGGGGGACAGAGGGGTCCACCCCCCCCTAGAGCCAAAATTTTGGACCCCCCCAAGAAAAAATTCAGGGGGACCCCCCTCCCCCTCTTAAAAGGTCGACGGCGGTCTGGCCTGACCCCCCCCCCCCCACCTAGCGAGGCTAACCCCCTCCCGACCAATTTGGAAGTTTTTTATTTACTGTCAAAAACACGTTTTTTTAGTTAAAAACAGTATTTAAATACAGTTTTTAGGCCTAAATAGGCTGTTTTAATACATAAAATTTAATATTAGACCTAAAAAACTTAAAATATTGAGTTAAAAAATTTTGCTAAAAAATTGGACCCCCCTGACCCCCTAAATTTGAAATTTAGGGGGTCGACCCTAAATGACCCTGACCCTGACCCCCGGGGTCGACCCCCTCTAAAAAGCCAGGGGGGTCCGGACCCCACTGGACCTCCCCCCTAAAAAATTTTGGCCTTCCACCCGGAGGTGAACCCCCCCCTAGCGGACCCGACCAAAAACACCTATGAAGTGGATCTTACCTAAGTTTTAGTTAGTTTTACCCAAGAACGCCCAATAAAATAATTGAATCGATTTTGGAAACTAAGATAAAAAAAAAATAATAAAAGTGAAAGTTTTACTCAGCGGGTAGAGGAATTCCGGGAATCGTGTTTCTCCGGGAAACATCCACAACGGCCTTTCTTTTCAGCCAATCGGTTGGTTCGTATGGTGCTGCAGGAGCCATCTTATCTGTTATAACGGTTCTATAAAAAGTATAAAACAAACTAATAAAGATACAAAAACTACTTAGGAGGCAGATACAAATTTCAGTGCTGTAATGTTTACTAGCTTTTGTATCTTTCCTGTCAATGTATTCACATTACAAAATAGATTTATTTACTACTTTTATTAAATAAAATATTTTGTTAAATTTGTTGCAATTTCTTTTTAAATTTCACTTTCTGTTGACATTGACACTCTTATATAGATATATTTATTGCGTATTTTCGTCTAGTGAATTTTTTTTTTAATTCTTTTAAATTTAAATTATTTTTTAAAAAAAAATTTTTATAAATTTTATTTTTTAGAACTCAACAGTAAAGTAAAACTCGAAAAAAAATTATAAAACCCTCAGAACACCACCGAATTATAGCTTTTAAAGTTGCGATTAAATAAGGCATATAAATTTTTATTCCATAGGTAAGTTTTTGAGGAGAGAGATGAAACACCTAGAGTACATACATAAGTGTTTTATTATTATTTTTTTGAAGTAGAATAAAAAAAATTTGGGGGTATTTTGCCATAAAAAACGCTAAAAACTGCGATAACGCAAAAAATGAATTGACCACTGGTTTCGTTTTACTTGATTTTAAAATATCTTAGAAGAATTTAAAATTTTAATACCACAATTATTATGGGGTTTTTTTGTGCTCTTTAAATGAAAAAAAAAAACCAACTTGGCATGAAATTCTAGCTGGCGAGTAATGCTGACAAGTTTAGTTACGGGAACGGAGTTGATAGTGTCAACGAAGCTGTCGTCGTCCACAGTAAATTCTTCCACCTACCATTGTTTAAAATTTAATAACTTTAATTAGTCGAATAATAAAAAGGACAGACCAAAAGCATTCTGTTCAATGCAAAAGTAATCTTCTTTCTTAACAAGAAATAGAAATAAAATAGAGCTAAATTCATAAAATAAATACGATTGAATTCCCATCATAGTTGGGAAGGTAGCATAGGGGTTCGAACGAAATGAGGTTTTTTACAGTCTGGATATTTTGCCCCTTCTTCCTCTACCTAGTAAAAATTTAGGGCCAGTCTATAAACTGCAATATAAGTCCTAAAACACTCTATATAAATAATTTAAAAAAAAACTTTGTTTGGAAACCGACTCCCAATCTAGAGTTCATACCGGTTTACACAGGGTGACAGGGGCAACACCCACCTTAAAACCTAGTGGAGAAGCAGCTTATAGTATTTTGTTGTTTTGGGGGATATTCCCAAATAACAAAGCACTATAAACTCAAATTTAAGAGGCTTGACGATCATTTTATAATTTTAAAATAAACATGAAAAACTAAAAAAAAATAAATACCCTTTTAATTTAGTTTATTAACTTTTAAAAATTTATTTGAACTTTAGTTGTTTCATACCTGTCTGCTACAGTCAAAGACCACCGGCAAACGATAAAGGCCAGCTTGACCAACAGGAAAGGAGCACTTGAGTAGAACTGATTTTGTTTCGCCTAAATTGTATTTCTTTCAGCCTTTTGTCAAAAAACATGAAATTTAAATAAATTTTTATTAACCACCATTGCATTTCATACTTATTATTAGGTATTTTTGGTTTGATTTGGAGAACATGTCACAATAATTATTAGAGTATCGCTGTTTATATCATCTTCTATTATAATAAAACCAACAACTATTATGGGACCAGTACAGCATGATATAACGATATAGCGATCTCTGGGAGAATTATATTATGGGTCAGTATTTTTTAAATATTGTGATTTATTCTGCCGTATTAAAAATTTACTTCTGCACTGTGCTAATATAAAAAACATACCAGGTTCGACCTCAACGGGGAAAGCTTCAGTAACAGGGTTTTTTATGAGTACTTCGGAATCTTCTGTAGCCATCTGAGGTTCAAACTTTAGGTAGCAGCGTGGCATGTGGCCCAGAATTCGGATCTCGTTTACAAAAACGCTTGGAGACATTCTTGGCGAGTGCTATATATTGAAAATGTTAAATATAGTTCTTCAGAAAGCTTTTTAATTATTTCACTAACAACAAGAAAATAAAACAAGCGATAGATAGGGCAGGGCGCAGGGGTAATCTGATTGCGTAGATTTTTAATTATATTATCTTCAACGACGCACGAGAAATCTTTATCCTGCCTCTTGCTAGGCCTTGTTTGTTTTATGACATGTTTTAAGCTAACCTTTGCCATTGTTATTATTGCGTTTTGTTGTTTCGTTAATTGTGCACCGACACTCTGTGATTGATTGACGAATTTCTTTTTTAACACTTGTCGATTATACGATTGCTCATGGGCGTAGCCAGGGGGGTCTAGGGCATAGGTGGGCAGGGGGGGGGGTTGGGGGGGGGTTACATACCCCCCCCCCCAAAATTTCGGATTTTGCTGACACCCCCCCTTAAATTTGGGGTAGTCGGGGACACCCCCCCCCCCAAATTCGCCTCCCAAAGAAAAATTTTTAAGTGTTATAAAAGGACTAAAAAATTTTTCCGCGCTTCGCGCGGAGTGTTTATTACCTTATTTCCCCGTTCATTACCTTTTATTACCTTTAAATTCCCCCGCTACGCGGGCAGTTTAAATTTCCCCGCTACGCGGGCAGTTTAAATTGGCAATTTATCTTAGTTTTTCAATTGCAAATCGATTATCCCATTCAGTAGTTAAGGCATACATGTTTAATAAAACTACTATAAACACTATTATCCTTTTTTTAACGTTTTAAACACATGTTATAAATGTATAGTATAGCTATAAAAAACCTTAAATTTTGTAATTAGTATCATTTGGAATTAAAATTTCTAGTGTATTTTAGCGCCTCAAATTATAAATTTTCTCCTCCAGGGGGCATTGTTCCCCCCGAACCCCCCTGACTGAATTTTTAAGATCACAGAAAATTATGTAGAAATTAGGTAAAAAAACAAAAGTAAAATGTATGTTCACTCGATCACCAGGAGACGATTTTTAAGCCGTTTTTAGTATATATTTTAAAAAATTTTCGCCTCCGGCGGCTGGGGGGACACCCACCAGACCCCCCGGCCGACGCTTCGCGTCGGCTGGCGCCGCTACGCGGCGCAGGCGGTGGCGCTTCGCGCCGATTTGACAACACTTTTTCTTCCCCCCCCCCCAGACCAACGCCCCTGAAATGAAATCCTGACTGCGCCATTGCACATTATTATTAAAAGAATTAAAAAAATAAAATTTATAAGTTACAATAAGGTCTTATTTTAATCTTACACAGTTTTAAAGCATTTATAAGCTTGTTTTACGTTTTTTTACGCGTTTTAAGCTCATTTTAAGGCAGCGCGGAAATATTGGGTACACCCCCCCTCAAAATTTGGGTCTTGCTGGACACCCCCCCTAAAATTTGACCCCCCCCTATACCCCCCCCCCCAAAATCCGAGAGGCTGCCCACCTATGGTCTAGGGGGTCTCTAGACCGCCCCCCTTTCCCTTTTGGGTCGGCAAAGGGAAAAATTTGGGGTTAGCCCCCCCTCCCTCTTTTGGGTCGCCAAGGAGAAAAATTTGGGGGTCTAGAACAGCCATTTTTTTAAAATTTTTTCTCGCGCTTAGCGAAGAGTTTGATTAATTATAGTATCCACTTTGAAATTTGTGTTACTTTGTTTTGTAATCTTGGTATGACCACGCTGGACCCACCCCATTCGTAATGTTTTAATTGTTCTGCACTTCCAAATTTGTGTTACTTTGTTTTGTAATCTTGATACGACCATGCTGGACGAACCCCACCCCCCTTTAGATTGTTATATAGTGGGTTTAAAAATTTAAGGTTAGTAGGAGAAGTAATTTTAAAAACATTTTATCACACTTTGCATTGCTCAGCTGTGATTCAATATACTCATTTTTCAGTTGTTAATGTTTTGGAAATAGAAAACTAAAGTATCAAATTGTTTGTAAAAATTTTTTTCTTTGTTTTATATACTTATTTTTATTGAATAATAGCAAAATAATAAAGTAAGTGACATAAACAAGATAATAAACAAGATTTTTTTTATTCCTTTTATAATGTTTAGGATTTGGACCCCCCTGGATGCCCCACCTTTAGGAAATTTTGTTCACGGTTAGATCCTCCCTTGCCGAAATCCTGGCTACGCCCATGGGATTGCTGTTAAAAAATTAATTTAATTTTAAAACACTTACAAAAAGTTTTTTTTATAAAACTTTTAAAAAAATTATTTGAAAGCCTTTAATAAACAAATGCAAATTTTGAAATCATGTAGAAATACTTTTTGTTGGCTATAAGTGCCTGATATTTTAAAATTTTGAAACAGCTTTCGCAAAAAAAAAATGCTGGAAGGATTATTCTCAGAAAATTATTGAGGGAGTAATACGCAAATGGGGGGACACATAGACGAAAGTTACGTCTAGGTCCCCCCCCCATTGAAAGACCATGCATAGATGTACATGTACAGACCTGTGCACGGTCTGGAAATGCCCCCCCGTTTTATTGGAGGATTTGCCCCCCCCCCGCCAAAATATGAAAAGTACCCTAAAATTATGACGCCATTTTTGACCTATGATGACGCCATCATCGCAATTTTTTTGCAGTTTTAGCCTATTTTAAACCATTTTAGACCTATTTTTACCTTATTTTCGCCTTTTTTGTCCATTTTTTTCTTTTCCCTTCTTTTTTTCTCATTTTTTTTCTTTCCCCCCTGCTTGCCCCCCCCTTTAAACCCCGGGGGGGGCAGTGCACAGGTCTGCATGTACCATACAATGTAATTATAAACAGCAATTGTTGAATCATGAAACAATTCTTTATAAAAAATATAAAGTAATAATATAAAACTTATTAAACTAATTTAATTCTAATAAACCTACCTGTGAGAGTCCGCTGTTTGTAATAGAAAATTTTACAGCAAAAGAAGTTATATTGACAGACGGGTCAGCAAACGATGAAACAGGGTGGGAGTCAAATTCTATCTAAAAACATTTCGTCGTGACTCTGACACAAAAAGTCACAATCTGCATCAAATCAATGTGACTCTGACTCATTTTGTTTATATTGTTTGTGTTAGGTAAGACATAAAAAAAATCACAGTTACCAATATTTTACTGGGATTCTGACTCATTGTGTCAGAGTAACAACGATTTTCAATCAAAAAATATTTCACGGCTTAAAATGGCTACTATAAAAAAGTAAAATAGATTAACAAGGTGCCCTTCATCAATAAAATAAATTTAAAATTTAGTATTTATACACATAAATATAAAATATTATATAATTCAATATCCAGAAAGAGGGCAATAAAACAATAAAACGGGCGAGCGAGGGCAAGCAGGGAGAAAGAAAAGAGAAAAAAAGAAGGAAAAAGGGAAAAAAGACAAAAAAGCGAAATTAAAGTAAAAATAGGTCTAAAATCGTTTATTATGCATTGAAACAGACTAAAAACTGCAAAAATTTCGCGATGATTGCGTCATAATAGGTAAAAAATAATAGATAATAGGTAAAAAAAATGGCGCCATAATTTTTGGGTACTTTTTTCATTTTTGGGCGGGTGAGGAGCAATAAAACGGGGGGCGGGGGGAAATCCTCCAATAAAGCAGGGGGGAGGAACATTTCCAGACTGTGCACAGGTCTGTTGGTCAAGATTGCCAACATCGTTATGATGTTGGACAAAGAGTCTTTAACCAGGAGTGGAACCAACCAATTTTCAACTAATTTCAACGAAGGGTAAAATTGTTTTCGCCCCTTCTGGCTTGTCTTAGTGCAACGCCTGCTCTGCAGAATCTGCATAGCCAGCATAGGGGAGATAAATTTCAAGTATTGCTACCACAACAACAACGAATTTAAAATTAGAAAACATTTCAATCCCTTATCATGGCAGCAGAAAATCCTTGAATTGAAAACTTTTCCAAAAAATAAGCCATAAACGTTTTTTTTTCTTAAGTTTTTTAAGGGTTATTATGTTAGAAAACCATTTTTTCAAAAATTAAATTCTACTATAAAATTGCCAAATATCACAGCTAAAAAATGTTTTTTTTCAATGCTTTCTTACTTGCAATCATGTTTTCCCGTTTATTAACACTGTTTGTTTTAATTCGTTGAGCCATTCTTAAAATATGATGTTTTAAAGTCAACGTTTTGTCTTCAGTTTAGTCTCAATCTTTTTTGAAGACTATAAGGGTGTTTGCTGGAGTCTCTCTTTAATATCCTAGCTTTTTATGGGTCTTTTTATTCAATCTACAAATTTTTGTGGACTACAATAACTTATTTAAGTATAAAAAATTCTGTAAAAATAGGTTTTTTACTACAAAATCGTTTGTGGAAAAAGGGGTGAGAGGATCCATTGAGAATTCCAGTAAGGGGGAGGGAGTGAGGTAACCAAAAAAAATTTTGCTCCCTCCATTTAGATTTTTTAGGGCGTTCAAAATTTATCTAGGGGGAGGACTCTACCCCGTTTCTTTGTGTTGACTGCTCACCTACCACTTGTTGCTTTATTACATGAAACTTATCTCATCTATGTAGATTATGCAAAGGGCAGACGCTAATAGAAGCCAGTAGGGGCGAAAAAAATTTCACCTGGTTGAGACTTTTCGTTGAGAGGTTGAGACTCTTCGTCGAACATTAATAACGATGTTGGCAACCTTTACCACTAGTGTTCACTGCTTACAGTGTTTATCCCATTCTGAGGTCTTCTAATCTAAAGGATTTTTTAAGTCGCCTGATATCCATCTTACTATTTACTTGGGCAGCGCAGCATAGGTGTTCCTGCAAAGTTGTACAAACTCCACACACAGTAGAGCTGTATTTGTCTAGGTTTGCTAGATGGAAAACTGCCATGTGTGGCCGACGTACAACTTTTTTCTAGCCATGCCAAGCTGGACTCATTTCTATGAAAGAAAAGATCCAGCAACCAGGTGGTACCCGTGGGCACGTTGGGAGAGCCCGAAGGTCCGCACGGTGCAGGTGGCACACTTATTGCAATCGTGACCTTACCATGTTCATCTCTATCTAATAGTATTAGTGTTACACCCTGTCACTGCGTACCTAACAGTTCGATTCGAATTCGCCTATGTTAATCTTAATAGGCATAATATCATAAAACAAAAATAAATAAAAAATAAAAATACTATACATGAATGGTAGAATGTTTTTCTGCTTCTTTCACTGTTACATTAGTTGAGTTTTTGTCCTCTTCAAATACCATTCCCACCACTGATAATTTTAAACCCCCAGTTAAATCCAGCGGTTCTTTTTTTCTATAAAAATGAAAAGTTTGAAACAAAATTCAAATTAAATATTTAAAATTTATTTAGATAAAATTTGTTTGTTATTTTAAATTTCTTTTAAAATGTTTTTTAAATATTATACTCCAGACCTGTGCACGGTCTGGAAATACCCCCCCCCCCCCGTTTTATTGGAGGATTTCCCCCCGTTTTATTGCCCCCTGCTATAAAATTAAAAAGTACCCTAAAAATATGACGCCATTTTTGACCTATGATGACGCCATCATCGCGAATTTTTTGCAGTTTTTAGCCTATTTCAATGTATTTTAAGCCATTTTAGACCTATTTCTACCTTATTTCCGCTTTTTTTGTCCCTTTTTTCCCTTTTCCTTTCTTTTTTTCTCCTTTTTTTCTTTTTTTCTTCCCCCCTGCTTGCCCCCCGTTTTATTTCCCTCCTCCGTTTCAAAAAAGTTGCCCCCCATTTTGTGAATTGCCCCCCCCGTTTTACCCCCGGGGGGGGGGGGGCAGTGCACATGTCTGAGACTCATAGGTGAACACGGTCACCGAAGCAAGGGGGGTGTTTACCCTGGGGAAATGACATTTCAAAATCCAGGGGGGTCAAACCCCGCCTAGCTTTCTAGAGGGGGGATCGACCCCATAGGTGGGCGGGGGGGGGGGTTGGGGGGGGGGGTTATACCCCCCCCCAAAATTATCGGATTTTCGCTCACACCCCCCCCCCCCTTAAATTCGGGGTACCCGAGGGACACCCCCCTCCAAATTCGCCTCCCGGAGAAAAATTTTTAAGTGTTATAAAACGACCAAAAAAAATTTTCCGCGCTTCGCGCAGAGAGTTAATTGTTAATTGACAAATTTATGTTAGTTTTTCCATTACAAATCGATTATCCCGTTCAGTAAGTAAGGTATACACTTTAATAAAACTACTATAAACACTATTATTCTTTAATTAACGCTCAAACGCATTTTTTAAATGTGTAGGTATAAGAAACCTTAAATTTTGAAATAAGTATCATCTGGAATTAAAATTTCAAGTGTAGTTTAGCGCCTTAAATTAAAAATTTTCTCCTCCGGGGGCATTCTGCCCCCCAAACCCCCCTGACAAGGGGCTCCGCCCCTTGACCCCGCTGAGGGGCTCTCGCCCCAAAGACCCCCCCATATCTGCAGGATGCCGCCCCAAGACCCCCAGGGTTAGTAGGGTCCCCCAGGCCGCCCCCCCCCGAAATGAAATCCAGGGCACGCCACTGCAAAAGGGGTGGGGGTGTGTCTAACCAAAATATTCCACTTTGCCGACGTACACGAGGGGTCTAGACCCCCCCTGGCTACCCCCATGTATGGATATAATCTTTAATTAAATATAAGATTATGGATTAAAAAGTTTGTGATACTAGACTTTATACATAAAGAACAATAATATTATTATTATAATATTATGTAATTATTTAAAAAAAAAACTATGATTTCTAATCTGAATTATAAGAATATATAAACACATTATTAATAAAAGAATTAAAAAAATAAAGTCTTATTTTTTATTATTTATATTGTTTTTGTTTTTTTTTTTACCTTTTAATTGGGTAAATTTGCAATCACCCCCCTCAAAATATGGGTCTTGCCAGACCCCCCCCCTAAAATTTGGCCCCCCCCCCCCATACCTCAAAAAGGTCCGGGAGGCTGCCCACCTATGGGGTCGACCCGGGGTGGAAGATTTTGAAACCTAGAGGGGGGTAAAGTCAGGTGGGGTCCAATGTGAGAAGCAAAATACTTTTAAACCATTAAAGGTTTAATACTAGTTCTTTTCTATAATTATACTACATTTTATCCCCTGAATAAAAAAGCGAATCTGGTGAAAAAAGATGTAAAAACAAAAGTGGGGGGGATAAAAGGTTCCCCCCCCCCCCCCCAATTTTGGAAAATTGAAGAAAAAAAGTCTTTAAAATGACTTTGAACTGCCTCCAAACTAAAGTTTGAAGTCAAAACGAATGTTTTAAACAATAAAAAACTCAAAAATGCAATAAAAAGGGCTTTTTACCTAAAATTATCGTTTTTTTACCTATTTTTTCTTTGAAATCGAAAAACGATATAAGGGTAAAATGCACTTAGAAAAAAAAACGATATGGGTATTTTCCGTTTCTCGGATTTTAACCTCTCCCCCCCCCCACAATTAGGGGTATAACCCCCCCCCCCACTCCGGACCAACTTGCCCATCTATGGCTTAATCCTTCCTGGTACCCCCTACCTAAAATTTAAATGGCATTCTACCTAATACCCCCTGCTTTTTGCTTTTTTATGTATTATTTCATATAATTACCCTTTATACGTTTTTAAATTATTAGCTCAAAATTTTGTGGGTATTATTATTTGCGGACCTTTTTATCCCGCCCTCTTAAAATTAGAAGGAGCTATATAATCGCCGATTTGGGGGTAGCGGTTTTTTTTGGGGGGGGGGGGCGGATGTAGTACCAAAAATACCTATGCGCACTCCGCTGCACTGCGCTACATTTTCAAACAACGAGTTACATTAGCTAACCAATAAAATTTACCCAGAGTAATATATAATTAAAGTATTTATTAACTTTTTAAAAATAACATGATATTTTAGCTTGATTTAATTTCAACCGTCAGTACATAATATAAAATGCCAAGTTCATCCAGCTCTGATATTCTTCAAGAAAACACAAGTAACTCTCAATTTGCCGATCAGACCGCATCGTCAGCTGCGTCAAATAATAATATGATGCTGGGAGATGGGGAAAAACTAAATCGAATGCTTGGTACAAGTTTTTGGGCGTGGTGCCCTCCTTGCCAAGAACGTGTTGAATCAGATTCCATGTGGCAAAAACATTTGATCTCCAAAAGACACAGAAGAAACATGGCTGTGCAAAATATGCGCGAAAAAGTGTAAGTTAAGTGTTTTAGAGTGGGAGCTATACCTCCTAAAATTTAGTCAGTTTTATCAAAAATACAAAATATCACGAAAAATAAACATCCTGTATGACGGCGTATGCTATTATTATAATGACATGTTTTCGAAATAGGCCAAGGACGTATCCAGGGGGAGGGGTGGCGAGGGAGGGCCGCCGCCCCCCCCCCCCCAAATGTAATAGAATTTAATAATAGATTTAATTTTAATTTAATTTAATAATAGTAAAAAATAATAGAATTTGTAACTAAGAAAACATGTTTTTATTGCTAAAAACATTAGATAATAGGTTATTAGGCCAAAAAAAGTGTAGCAGTTTAATTTAATAATAGTAAAAAATAATAGAATTTGTAACTAAGAAAACATGTTTTTATTGCTAAAAACATTAGATAATAGGTTATTAGGCCAAAAAAGTGTATTATACAGCTTTATCTACGTTTATCCCTGCTTTTTTAACGTTTTGAAAAATTAAGGGGGGCTCCGCCCCCCTCCCCGAACTTTTTTTTGTACTACAATCCGCCCCCCCCCCAAAAATGAAACTCTGGCTACGCCCCTGAAATAGGCGATTATAATAGCATACTTCTAATTTTAAAAGAGGGCGGGATAAAAACGGTCCGAATAATAATACCCACAAAATTTTGAGCTAATAATTTTTTTAAAAACGTATAAAAGGGTAAACTTATAATGCAAAAATTAAATGTTACCATCATAGATGAACACGGTCAAAAAGCTAGGGGGGTATTTACCCCGGGTAAATGACATTTCAAAATCTAGGTAGGGGGTACCAGGAGGGTTGAACCATAGATGGGCAAGTTGGTCCGGAGTGGGGGGGGGTTAAACCCCTAATTGTGGGGGGGGGTTAAAATCCGAGAAACGGAAAATACCCATATCGTTTTTTTTTCTGGAGTGCATTTTACCCATATCGTTTTTCGATTTTGAAGGAAAAATAGGTAAAAAACGCTAAGTTTAGGTCAAAAAGCCTTTTTTTATTGCTTTTTTGAGCTTTTTATTGCTTAAAACATTCATTTTGACTTCAAAACTTAAGTTTGGAGGCAGTTAAAAGTCATTTTAAAGACTTTTTTTCTTCATTTTTCCAAAATTGGGGGGGAACCTTTTATCCCCCCCACTTTTGTTTTTACATCTTTTTTCACCAGAATTCGCTTTTTATTCAATAAAATGTAGTATAATTATAGAAAAGAACTATTATTAAACCTTTAATGGTTTAAAAGTATTTTGCTTCGGACATTGGACCCCACCTGACTTGACCCCCCTCTAGGTTTCAAAATCTTCCACCCCGGGTCGACCCCATAGGTGGGCAGCCTCTCCGATTTTTGGGGGGGGGGTCAAATTTTAGGGGGGTGTCCGGCAAGACCCAAATTTTGAGGGGGGTGATTGCAACTTACAAATTTTATTTTTTAATTCTTTTATTAATAATGTGTTTATATATTCTTATAATCAGATTAGAAATCATAGTTTTTTTTAATAATTACGTAATAATAGAATAATAATATTATTGTCTTGATTATAAAGTCAAGTATCACAAACTTTTTAATCCATAATCTTATATTTAATTAAAGATTATATACATACATGGGCGTAGCCAGGGGGGGTCTAGACACCTCTTTTAGGTCGGCAAAGGGAAAAATTTGGGGTTAGACAGACCCCCACCCCTTTTGCAGTGGCGTGCCCAGGATTTCATTTCGGGGGGGGCGGTCTGGGGGCCCTACTAACCCTGGGGGGTCTGGGGGCGGCATCCTGCAGATATGGGGGGGTCTGGGGGGCGAGAGCCCCTCAGCGGGGTCAAGGGGCGGAGCCCCTTGTCAGGGGGGTTTGGGGGGCAGAATGCCCCCCGGAGGAGAAAATTTTTAATTTAAGGCGCTAAACTACACTTGAAATTTTAATTCCAGATGATACTTATTACAAAATTTAAGGTTTCTTATACCTACACATTTAAAAAATGCGTTTAAAGCGTTAATTAAAGAATAATAGTGTTTATAGTAGTTTTATTAAAGTGTATACCTTACTTACTGAACGGGATAATCGATTTGTAATCGAAAAACTAACATAAATTTATCAATTAACAATTAACTCTCTGCGCGAAGCGCGGAAAATTTTTTTTAGTCGTTTTATAACACTTAAAAATTTTTCTCCGGGAGGCGAATTTGGAGGGGGGGTGTCCTCGGGTACCCCAAATTTAAGGGGGGGGGGGTGTCAGCAAAATCCGAAATTTTGGGGGGGTATAAGCCCCCCACCCCCCCCCCCCCTGCCCACCTATGGTCGATCCCCTCTAGAAAGCTAGGCGGGGTTTGACCCCCCTGGATTTTGAAATGTCATTTCCCCAGGGTAAACACCCCCCTTGCTTCGGTGACCGTGTTCATCTATGAGTCTCAGACATGTGCACTGCCCCCCCCCTCGGGGTTAAAACGGGGGGGGGCAATTCCAAAATGGGGGGCAACTTTTTTGAAACGGGGGGAGCAATAAAACGGGAAGGGGCAAGCAGGGGGGAAAGAAAAAAAAAGAAAAAAAGGAGAAAAAAAGAAGGGAAAAGGGAAAAAAGGGACAAAAAAAGCGGAAATAAGGTAAAAATAGGTCTAAAATGGCTTAAAATACATTGAAATAGGCTAAAAACTGCAAAAAATTCGCGATGATGGCGTCATCATAGGTCAAAAATGGCGTCATATTTTTAGGGTACTTTTTAATTTTTTGGCGGGGGGGCAATAAAACGGGGGGGGGCAAATCCTCCAATAAAACGGGGGGGGCATTTTCAGACCGTGCACAGGTCTGGAGTCTAATATTTAAACAACTTTTTACATGAACTTTAAAATAACAAACAATTTTTAGCTACATAAATTTGAAATATTTAATTTGAATTTTGTTTCAAACTTTTCATTTTTATAGAAAAAAAGAACCGCTGGATTTAACTGGGGGTTTAAAATTATCAGTGGTGGGAATGGTATTTGAAGAGGACAAAAACTCAACTAATGTAACAGTGAAAGAAGCAGAAGATCGTACCATTCATGTATAGTATTTTTATTTTATTTATTTTTGTTTTATGATATTATGCCTATTAAGATTAACATAGGCGAATTCGAATCGAACTGTTAGGTACGCAGTGACAGGATCTAACACTAATACTATTAGATAGAGATGAACATGGTAAGGTCACTATTGCAATAATTGTGCCACCTGCACCGTGCGGACCTTCGGGCTCTCCCAACGTGCCCACGGGTACCACCTGGTTGCTGGATCTTTTCTTTCATAGAAATGAGTCCAGCTTGGCATGGCTAGAAAAAAGTTGTACGTCGGCCACACATGGCAGTTTTCCATCTAGCAAACCTAGACAAATACAGCTCTACTGTGTGTGGAGTTTGTACAACTTTGCAGGAACACCTATGCTGCGCTGCCCATGTAGAAAATAGTAAGATCGATATCAGGCGACTTAAAAAATCCTTTAGATTAGAAGACCTCAGAATGGATAAACACTGTAAGCAGTGAACACTAGTGGTAAAGGTTGCCAACATCGTTATTAATGTTCGACGAAGAGTCTCAACCTCTCAACGAAAAGTCTCAACCAGGTGAAATTTTTTTCGCCCCTACTGGCTTCTATTAGCGTCTGCCCTTTGCATAATCTACATAGATAAGATAAGTTTCATGTAATAAAGCAACAAGTGGTAGGTGAGCAGTCAACAGAAGAAACGGGGGTAGAGTCCTCCCCCTAGATAAATTTTGAACGCCCTAAAAAATCTAAATGGAGGGAGCAAAATTTTTTTTGGTTACCTCACTCCCTCCCCCTTACTGGAATTCTCAATGGATCCTCTCACCCCTTTTTCCACAAACGATTTTGTAGTAAAAAACCTATTTTTACAGAATTTTTTATACTTAAATAAGTTATTGTAGTCCACAAAAATTTGTAGATTGAATAAAAAGACCCATAAAAAGCTAGGATATTAAAGAGAGACTCCAGCAAACACCCTTATAGTCTTCAAAAAAGATTGAGACTAAACTGAAGACAAAACGTTGACTTTAAAACATCATATTTTAAGAATGGCTCAACGAATTAAAACAAACAGTGTTAATAAACGGGAAAACATGATTGCAAGTAAGAAAGCATTGAAAAAAAGCATTTTTTAGCTGTGATATTTGGCAATTTTATAGTAGAATTTAATTTTTGAAAAAATGGTTTTCTAACATAATAACCCTTAAAAAACTTAAGAAAAAAAACGTTTATGGCTTATTTTTTGGAAAAGTTTTCAATTCAAGGATTTTCTGCTGCCATGATAAGGGATTGAAATGTTTTCTAATTTTAAATTCGTTGTTGTTGTGGTAGCAATACTTGAAATTTATCTCCCCTATGCTGGCTATGCAGATTCTGCAGAGCAGGCGTTGCACTAAGACAAGCCAGAAGGGGCGAAAACAATTTTACCCTTCGTTGAAATTAGTTGAAAATTGGTTGGTTCCACTCCTGGTTAAAGACTCTTTGTCCAACATCATAACGATGTTGGCAATCTTGACCAACAGACCTGTGCACAGTCTGGAAATGTTCCTCCCCCCTGCTTTATTGGAGGATTTCCCCCCGCCCCCCGTTTTATTGCTCCTCACCCGCCCAAAAATGAAAAAAGTACCCAAAAATTATGGCGCCATTTTTTTTACCTATTATCTATTATTTTTGACCTATTATGACGCCATATTCGCGAAATTTTTGCAGTTTTTAGTCTGTTTTAATGCATTTTAAACCATTTTAGACCTATTTTTACCTTAATTTAGCCTTTTTTGTCCCTTGTTTCCTTTTTTCCTTCTTTTTTTCTCTTTTCTTTCTCCCCTGCTTGCCCTCGCTCGCCCGTTTTATTGTTTTATTGCCCTCTTTCTGGATATTGAATTATATAATATTTTATATTTATGTGTATAAATACTAAATTTTAAATTTATTTTATTGATGAAGGGCACCTTGTTAATCTATTTTACTTTTTTATAGTAGCCATTTTAAGCCGTGAAATATTTTTTGATTGAAAATCGTTGTTACTCTGACACAATGAGTCAGAATCCCAGTAAAATATTGGTAACTGTGATTTTTTTTATGTCTTACCTAACACAAACAATATAAACAAAATGAGTCAGAGTCACATTGATTTGATGCAGATTGTGACTTTTTGTGTCAGAGTCACGACGAAATGTTTTTCAGATAGAATTTGACTCCCACCCTGTTTCATCGTTTGCTGACCCGTCTGTCAATATAACTTCTTTTGCTGTAAAATTTTCTATTACAAACAGCGGACTCTCACAGGTAGGTTTATTAGAATTAAATTAGTTTAATAAGTTTTATATTATTACTTTATATTTTTTATAAAGAATTGTTTCATGATTCAACAATTGCTGTTTATAATTACATTGTATGGTACATGCAGACCTGTGCACTGCCCCCCCGGGGTTTAAAGGGGGGGGCAAGCAGGGGGGAAAGAAAAAAAAGAGAAAAAAAGAAGGGAAAAGAAAAAAAGGGACAAAAAAGGCGAAAATAAGGTAAAAATAGGTCTAAAATGGTTTAAAATAGGCTAAAACTGCAAAAAAATTGCGATGATGGCGTCATCATAGGTCAAAAATGGCGTCATAATTTTAGGGTCTCTTTCATATTTTGGCGGGGGGGGGCAAATCCTCCAATAAAACGGGGGGGGGGGGCATTTCCAGACCGTGTACAGGTCTGTACATGTACATCTATGCATGGTCTTTCAATGGGGGGGGGGACCTAGACGTAACTTTCGTCTATGTGTCCCCCCATTTGCGTATTACTCCCTCAATAATTTTCTGAGAATAATCCTTCCAGCATTTTTTTTTTGCGAAAGCTGTTTCAAAATTTTAAAATATCAGGCACTTATAGCCAACAAAAAGTATTTCTACATGATTTCAAAATTTGCATTTGTTTATTAAAGGCTTTCAAATAATTTTTTTAAAAGTTTTATAAAAAAAACTTTTTGTAAGTGTTTTAAAATTAAATTAATTTTTTAACAGCAATCCCATGGGCGTAGCCAGGATTTCGGCAAGGGAGGATCTAACCGTGAACAAAATTTCCTAAAGGTGGGGCATCCAGGGGGGTCCAAATCCTAAACATTATAAAAGGAATAAAAAAAATCTTGTTTATTATCTTGTTTATGTCACTTACTTTATTATTTTGCTATTATTCAATAAAAATAAGTATATAAAACAAAGAAAAAAATTTTTACAAACAATTTGATACTTTAGTTTTCTATTTCCAAAACATTAACAACTGAAAAATGAGTATATTGAATTACAGCTGAGCAATGCAAAGTGCGAGAAAATGTTTTTAAAATTTCTTCTTCAAAACTTTCAATTTTTAATCCCACTATATAACAATCTAAAGGGGGGTGGGGTTCGTCCAGCATGGTCGTATCAAGATTACAAAACAAAGTAACACAAATTTGGAAGTGCAGAACAATTAAAACATTACGAATGGGGTGGGTCCAGCGTGGTCATACCAAGATTACAAAACAAAGTAACACAAATTTCAAAGTGGATACTATAATTAATCAAACTCTTCGCTAAGCGCGAGAAAAAATTTTAAAAAAATGGCTGTTCTAGACCCCCAAATTTTTCTCCTTGGCGACCCAAAAGAGGGAGGGGGGGCTAACCCCAAATTTTTCCCTTTGCCGACCCAAAAGGGAAAGGGGGGCGGTCTAGAGACCCCCTAGACCCCCCTGGCTACGCCCATGAGCAATCGTATAATCGACAAGTGTTAAAAAAGAAATTCGTCAATCAATCACAGAGTGTCGGTGCACAATTAACGAAACAACAAAACGCAATAATAACAATGGCAAAGGTTAGCTTAAAACATGTCATAAAACAAACAAGGCCTAGCAAGAGGCAGGATAAAGATTTCTCGTGCGTCGTTGAAGATAATATAATTAAAAATCTACGCAATCAGATTACCCCTGCGCCCTGCCCTATCTATCGCTTGTTTTATTTTCTTGTTGTTAGTGAAATAATTAAAAAGCTTTCTGAAGAACTATATTTAACATTTTCAATATATAGCACTCGCCAAGAATGTCTCCAAGCGTTTTTGTAAACGAGATCCGAATTCTGGGCCACATGCCACGCTGCTACCTAAAGTTTGAACCTCAGATGGCTACAAAAAGTCCAAAGTACTCATAAAAAACCCTGTTACTGAAGCTTTCCCATTCTGAGGTGGATCTAGGTATGTTTTTTATATTAGCACAGTGCAGAAGTAAATTTTTAATACGGCAGAATAAATCACAATGTTTAAAAAATACTGACCCATAATATAATTCTCCCAGAGATCGCTTATATCGTTATATCTCATGCTGTACTGGTCCCATCATCGTTGTTGGTTTTATTATAATAGGAGATGATATAAACAGCGATACTCTAATAATTATTGTGACATGTTTATTCCAAATCAAAACAAAAAATACCTAATAATAAGTATGAAATGCAATGTTGATTAATAAAAATTTATTTAAATTTCATGTTTTTTGACAAAAGGCTTGAGGAAATACAATTTAGGCAAAACAAAATCAGATTCTACTCAAGTGCTCCTTTCCTGTTGGTCCAACTGGCCTTTCTGGTTTGCCGGTGGTCTTTGACTGTAGCAGACAGGTATGAAACAACTAAAGTTCAAATAAATTTTTAAAAGTTAATAAACTAAATTAAAAGGGTATTTATTTTTTTAGTTTTTCATGTTTTATTTTTAAAATTATAAAATGATACGTCAAGCCTCTTAAATTTGAGTTTATAGTGCTTTGTTATTTGGGAATATCCCCCAAAACAACAAAATACTATAAGCTGCTTCTATACCACTAGCATTTTTAAGGTGGGTGATGTCCCTGTCACCCTGTGTAAACCGGTATGAACTCTAGATTGGGAGTCGGTTTCCAAACAAAGTTTTTTTTTAAATTATTTATATAGAGTGTTTTAGGACTTATATTGCAGTTTATGAGACTGGCCCTAAATTTTACTAGGTAGAGGAAGAAAGGGGCAAAATGCAGACTCTAAAAAGCTCATTCGTTCGAACCCCTATGCTACCTTCCCAACTATGATGAGAATTCAATAGTATTTATTTTATGAATTTAGCTCTATTTTATTTCTATTTCTTGTTAAGAAAGAAGAGTACTTTTGCATTGAACAGAATGCTTTTGGTCTGTCCTTTTT